>PVJC01032274.1:0-20026 GCA_004026665.1 Murina feae
AAGCCAGTGCCAGCAACTGGGGGAAGGAAGGCCTACTCTTGCAAGAATTTCATGCATCGGACCTCTAGTGAAGGATAAATGGATTTAGGGTGTACAAAAAAATAAGAGATGTCCCCTACTAGGATATGTATGTGTGCTATTTTTTTCATTTTTTAATATTAATCCAAGTTTCATCTAGTCTCTGTTTTACAGCTGCTTATTAGATAGATCAAAGTGCAGGAAAGACATTTACAAATTAAGTATCATCATTAGATTTGGTCTATCATTCTCACTATTTTAGAACTTTATGGGTCATATCTTCCAAATTAGGGTCATATGCAAATGGAATGTAATCAGCATTGGATTAATATCCTCATGTGACACATCCAGCAAATGTTGAAAGGTATGAGGATAAGTTCATATAAACTTGGAAGTGGAGCTATAGACTACATGTGTAGCACATTTTCCATAGGTTGTCACCTATCCTTTCATCAGGACCTCAAGATAGGGATTTAATATTTAATTTAAGTCCATGGAATTATATCATTGAAGCACTGTAGACCTGGTGCACAAAATCCGTGCATGGGTAGGGTCCCTAGGCCTGGCCAGTGATCAGGGCTGATCAAGTTCCCCGCCACTCCCTCTCCCCACCTCCTCCATCCCTTGCTCCTTCAGTGCCCCACTGTCACTGGTCACCTGCCATGGTCCATGCCACCCCTGGTGGTCGGTGCACATCATAGCAAGCAGTCCCATTATCCTGGTCAAACTGCTGTTCTCTTGGTTGAACTCCTTAGGGGACACTTTGCATATTAGCTATATATATATGATAGAGGCCCAGTGCATGGAAATCCATGCACTGGAGGGGGGTCTCAGCTTGGCCTGCCCTCTCTCACAGTCTAGGAGCCCTCAAGGGTGGGACATGACCCCGCGAGCAGGGGAAGGCAATGCCCTATCACTCCTCTACTGCTGCCACTGCAGGCAGGGCAAGCTTTGGCTGGTCCTGGTTACCTGAGCCTTGGACGACCCTGGGCGGCTGTGCAGCTGCCATCCAAGGCTTTCCTGCACCTCAGGCCAGCTCTGGGAGGCGGAGAGACTGAAGGGACTGGGGGACTCCAGAAACAAGTGCGCGGAGCAGCCAGGCCTGCCGGGGGGTGGGCCCAGTCTTGCTGTGTGTCTGCCACCATAGTGAGGCTGAGGGAACTGGGCTCCACCATCTTTGAGGGTGATGCAGTCAATCAGCATGTTCCCTTCTTATTGGCTGTGAGTGCTGCCATCTTTGTGTCTGTCTGAAGGTCTTTTAGCATATTCTCTCTTTATTAGTTAGGATAGTTGCTTCTCCATCATGTCCTGTAAGAATATCATGTCCTGTAAGATTATAATGAAATATGTAGTGGAATGCCTTCTCGACTCCAGATATACTGTGTTTACATACTTTCTATCTGTATAGTTGCATTTCCAAATAACACAGTAAGCTAGTCATGGTGCTGAAATTTTGGTATTGGATATTATTTCTTATTTTTCTAAATACTCATACATCATGATTTTCAAAAATTTCCCAGAGTTGATTACAAGTTCTCTTGTCCACTGTTTATTTAATCTCATCTTTTTTATGTGTTAGAAAGTATCCTCATATAAATCTTTAAAAACTTGCCTGTCTGCCAACAATCACATTTGTATGTTCTTTCAGGAACCTGGAATGCAATTTATCTGTGTGTGGACTCATTTAAATATGCTTTCAAAAATAAGTTATTCACTTAATTGGCCTTCAATTATTGCTCTACATTTTCTCGTCTGAAGATCATTTTCTTGACAAATAATATTAAACAAAAATAGTATTTAATTGTATTATACCATTTGCATTTCATTAAGCATTAGTTAGTTGCCTGGTTTTTGTTCCCATTAAGTTATGAATTGTTACTTTTTGCAGTATTCACTAGCTTAATTCATTGCAAGCTTTTGTTTTCCCATTACCATTTTTTACAATTCAGTCAACCATTTCTCTTCATCCCTGGAGGGTTTGGTTCTTGTGTATCCCCATGTGGAGCTCTTTATCATTGAATTCCCAATTTCTACTTTATTAAGATCTTTCCTGATTGTTCTATCACGGGTTCATTTTATGTGTCTCAAAGCCTTCACAGTAGTAGTTTCCCCATCTGGAACATGATTATGCTATTTTTCCCCCTGTGATTTTACAAAGTCAGATTTAAGTAAATTTGACTAGGACTGCTTCCTTGAATATCATCAACTTACGGTAACATGTTTATTTGGTAATGTACACTAAAGGAAAACATATTAATGTAGAGATTAAGAGCAGGATCAAATTTTTGGTGGGTTCCCTATTAGCTCTATGTTTAGGGACATATTCAATAAATTTTGGTCTCATTTTTTCTCTCGTTTGTAGATAGAAATTAAAATTGAGTCCCATGGATAACACATTATAGAAAATATCCTGTGAATAATAAATTAAGACAAAGATTGAAAATGAGGAGGAAAGAAATTGAAAGATGGATAAAGAACCCTTTTATACATTCTTCCCCAGTTCTGTATTGCTCAGAATAGAAACTACAGCCATTTTCTATGTATTCTAAAAATTAGAGTTGTTGACAAGTCAGTAACTTATTACAATTGCTATCTTTATTAAAGTATCACTATGTTTTTCTGATTACCAAAAGAAGACACTCATGTTACAACATGAATTTAGAAAATCCAGAAATATAATACATAGACATGTAAAAGCATTCATAATCTCATTTCTATTGACAATTGTTAACTACTGATAACAGTCCCCATATATATTTTGCTAGAGTTTTACTCTATATGTTCACAAATGAATAGATCCTTATAAAAATGAGACCAAGTTTATCAATGTGCTTATTTGCTCTACTTAATGCATAGCAGATATCTTTCCATGTGATTTTCTGTTGATTTGTTCATCCTTTTTAACAAGATTGACTGCTGGGAGTGGAATGAGATAATATGTAACAGATATCTGGAAACTCATAGTGTTCCACACCACTGGCTCCTGCCTCCTGTAATAGAGTCTCCTATGCTATATTCTCACACACACACAAAAAAAATGATCTCTTTTTTTCTTTATTTGCATAATTATTTCTGTTAAACAGCAGGATTTATTTTTTAAATAATGCAAACTAATACTTAAATTATTAACTTGGGTGTTCACTCTGGTTCCCTAAGACACTGCTCAATCAGTCTGCATGTTTCATGCAGGGTGTTAGGATAAGATGCAAGAGGAAAGGGTGCTCACATCTGGAGCATATCTAAGGGAACATGAACTGAGTTAATTTATCCCCAACTTGAGAGAGTTTCTGCCTCATGTGTGAAATTCACCAATTCAAAGTTAGGAAGATATATGTATTCTTCTCTCTCCTGCCCTGCCTCCAATGCTTTTACATTAAGCTGACTTTTACTTTAACATGCCATTCAAACTCAGTCTAAAACTATTGGTTTCAGAGGCTCTGTTCAGCCTCAAAGGTCACAGATACTTCCACCCTGTCCAAGCTGGTAGGGATGAGCTCCTTTGTGGGACTCGATTGCTTTGATCTTGGATGGATTACTGGCCAGATCAGGATTTCCATGGATGTGATTTGAGAGCTTTTGCTGTAAGGAGAAATTTTGGCAAGGTATTTATACAAACCTTGTTAGCTAGAGGACATATTTATTCACTCTTGATCAAATATTGTATAGTATATTATTGGCCTCAATAAATATTATCTAGATTATAATCTACTCTAATAAAAGTGTAATATTGAAATTGACCATTTCTCTGAGACACCTAAACCATGCCCACCAGCCAGTCAGAGCAACTGTATGCAAATTAACCCAGCCAAGATGGAGGCAGGCAGCCACAGAGGAGCAGTGGCAGGTGCGGCACAGGCAGCGGCAGGGAGCAGGGCAGGCAGTGGGGGCAGGGCGGTGGCGGGGGACAGTGGTGGGTGTGGCCTTGCTCCCACCCCGCTGCTATCAGTTTGATGTGGCAGGGACAGGCTGCAAGGCCTTGCTCCCACCCTCGGCAACAATCATGTTTGACATGAGCAGGAAGAGGAAGCAAGGCCTTGCTCCCACTCCCCCTCCCCCCATGATCAGGTTTGACACGGGCAGGGACAGGAAGCGGGCCTTGCTCCCACCCCATCCGCCCTTGGGTTTGAGGAGGCATGCATAGGCAGCCACAGGCAGCAGGGCCTTGCTCAGCCCCCATGATGGGGTTTGAGCAGGCACACACAGGCAGGGACAGGCAGCAGGGCCTTGCTCAGTTCCCATGATGGGGTTTGAGCAGGCACACACAAGCAGGGACAGGCAGCAGGGCCTTGCTCAGCCCCCATGATGGGGTTTGAGGAGGCATGCATAGGCAGGGACAGGCAACAGGGCCTTGCTCTTGCCCCCGCCGTAATCTGGTTTGACTGGGCAGGGACAGGCTGCAGGGACAGGCTTCAGGGCCTTGCTCCACTTCCCTCCCACCCCCCCCATCATTGTCGCCAGCAAGCACACAGGGGCAGGGCCAGGCAGTAGGGCCAAGTAGCAGGGCCTTGCTCTGTGATTGGATTGTGAGCAGGCACACACAGACCCCTGGCAGCAAGCAGCAGGATCTGCTCCTTGATTGCCACGGTGATCTGGTGATCCAGAAGCAGGCAAGCGTGGCCAACAGGCAGCACCCAGCCCTGGCCACAGCTCAAGGGAGAAAACAATACTCAGGCGAGGCCAGGAGCCTGAGAAATTAACACTGAGTGGTGCCTGCTCTCAGCCTACACAGTGTGGCTGGCAGCATGCCTCCAGCAGACGGACACATACAAACACACACACATGGGGTGTCTGCTCTGAACTTTCTGTGCAGCTGGGGGCAGACCCCAGGCTGGGACACACACACACACACAGTGCTTGCTCTGAGCCTCTGCAGTACAGCTGGGGGGAGGCCCCCAATGGATGGACAGGGACACCACACACATAGCACCTACTCTGAGTCTCTGCTGCCAGACTGTGGCCATCAGTAGGACACCCACTGAGGGGTCCTGGACTGTGAGAGGGGGCAGACTGGGCTGAGGAACCCTCCCCGCCCCCCACCCCCGTGCATGAATTTCATGCACCGGGCCTCTAGTTTAATAATAATAATGGAAGTTATTTTCATATATTTAGGGAGAAAATATGCTATAGATCATCATGTTTTGCTGGTGTTAACTGACATCATGTTTTGCTGGTATTACTTTCTGGCTGAATGAAATGACTATTACTCCTCTTTCTCTATTAAATCACACCAACACTGAAATGTCCCACATGAGTAGAATTTGCTAATTCTTTTATGCTAAAAAAGAGATTTAGCCCTTCCAGACTATGTGTGTTTACTTCAATCAAAAAAGTAGTTGAGATTATTTGACTTTAAATTATATATTTTTCTTTCATAATTCTTGTGTTGTGTTTTATTTTAATTTCCAGTGGTTTTTTTATTTGTTTTAAGTAGAGCAGAAAACTTGCTTTTTGTATATTGTGTTAGTTTAAAATACATAATGAAAAATTTATTTCATTCATCTTTCATCGTTTTACATTAAGCTTCTCCTTCTGGATTTGCATTTGTGTTTCAAAACCGATTAGCAAATAAGAATAATGACAACAGTCATGTTTCATTTCCAACTGTCCTTAAATAACTTATATTCCCACCTTACACATTTGTTCCAGTGGTAGAAAATTATGATGTGCTTTATATTTTGACTATAGTTAAAATAGAAACACTTTAATGGTGGGTGGAGAAAGCTCTCCAAAGACTTCTGTCAGGTTGTAGTATTTACTGATTTAATTAGAACTAAATGACATTAACCAGAAGAGAAAATGGATTTTATAAGTTTAACCAAGAGGCAAGCCATGATTCATTTCTTGACTTCTTTCTCTCCTGCTTCATTTTTTAAAATTGATCTTTATCATTGAAAGTATTACAGATGCCCACTTCTTTCCCCCCATTGGCCCTCTACACCCCACTCTCCCTCCCCCAGGTCTTCACTAAACTATTATCTGTGTCCATGGGTTATGCATATATGCATATACATTATTTGGTTAATCTCCCCCTCCTCCCCCCCCCCCACACACATCATACCATACCCTCTGAGAGTCCTCACTCTCCTTTCCTCCATGTCTCTGGACCTCCTGCTTATATTGAATTGACTCAGTGCATTATAGAAGAGGGAGGCAATCCTTTGGAATTATTTTTCCTTTATGGAAGGTATAAAATTAAAAGGTAACATTCTCTAACCATTAAAGTAAAAAATCATGATATGGGCACTAGCTTGGTAGCTCAGTTGATAGGTTCCATTCCCGGTCAGAGCACATACTATACCCAGATTACGAGTTTGATACCCACTCTGTTTGATATCCAGTCTGAGTGTGTTCAGGAGGCAACAAACGATGTTTCTCTCACACATAGATGTCTCTCTCCATTGTTACCTCTCTTTCTCTCTCACTCTCTCTCTCTCTCTTCCCCTCCTTCTCTACAAAATCTTTTTTTCAATCATAATTTTGTTTGTTCTCTTCAACATTGGCTAGTAGTCTGGGAGGAACAAATCATAAGAGGTGACTGAAAATGCCTATTAATTTTAGGGCTAAATTTATGAATGGCTGATATTATTTCATTACCCATAATATTCAAAATTAGAATACTTTTCCTTATAACGTTTTATTTTCCCTCCTTATAACTTATTAAAGCATTTATGGAGAAATCCAAATTCACGTATAATATTTAATGCATGAGTTGTTTTTTAATGTGGTGAGTTATAGTTCTTTCTCCTTTGAGCAAGATTATTTTTCCCATGGGAATAAAAATATATTTTGTATTATATCTTAACTTGTATGTCTGTACTGCCTTGGACATTGAGACATTGAGAATAGTATTACTGCACCATATGCTTCATGAAAAAGGAAGTTAGAGGTTACTAAATAATAAGATGCTCAGTCAAAGTGCCTCAGGTCACTATTTCTCCAAACATGTACTAGCTTTTACAACAGAGCATGTTTTGTTTTTATAGATGTTTGAGGGGTTGGCAGTTAGATTTTATCTCTAATGATGATAACAATAATCATGAGTATTTGAGAAGTACTTAATATATGCTAGGCCCTTTTTTAAAGGTGTTGGACATATATTATCTCATTTGATCATTATAACTTTATGCTGTTGATATTATTTTATAGCCCACTAGAGGCCTAGTGCATGAAATTCATACACTTGGTGGGGAAGGGATCCCTCAGCCTGACCTGTGCCTTCTCACAGTCTGGGAGCCCTCAGGGGATGTCTGACTGCCAACTTAGGGGAGTGGGTCTAAGCCACCAGTCAGGCATCCTTAGCGCTGCTGCAGAGGCAGAAGAGGCTCCCGCCACCACCCCTGTACTCACCAGAGTGAGCCCGACTAAGGGCTTCTGGTTGAGCAGCACTCCCCCTGTGAGAGCGCACTGACCATCAGGGGATAGCTCCTGCACTGAGCGTCTGCTCCCTGGTGATCAGAGCTCATTATAGTAACCAGTCATTCCACTAGTTGGTCAATTTGCATATTAGCCTTTTATTATATAGGATTCTCTAAGTGAGGGACTAAAACATTAAAAAATTTGCAAAGATTGTGAGACCAATTAGTGATGGGTCCAGGAAATGGATTCAGATCCAGCAAATGTGATTGTAGATCCTGAATCCATAGCTACTGTATAAAGAGAGTTCTTTCCTATAAAACAGCAATCACTCCCTCCACTTCACTCCTATCAGATTGACATTCTACATCTCTTACCCCATTTATTTTTCTTCATAATTCTTATAATAGTTTTTGGGGGAGTTGTGTGTTTGTTTTGTTTTGTTTTTTTGGCCTTCCTCTTCCTGAGGTTCTTGTGGGTAGGAATATTGCCGCTTTGGTTTTTTATTATATCCAAAGTTCCTTGAATAATGCTTGCCTAAAATGAAGTCAGCTACAAATTAATGGTTAATTACATAAGGAATTAGAATTTTCAAGGATTCCCAGCTGGGGTAAAATTGAGATAGTTCAAGGAGAGTTCAAGGCTCTAACAATGAGATGAATTCCAGACTGATGTCATAAGGGTGGCCAGCAAGTGGGATGAATTTGGAGTGAATAACAATGTAGGGTATGTAGTATAGAAGACTAGAATTCTGCCTCTACAGCAAGCACTACAGATGTTCTAAGAAATCCCTTTGCTTTCCCATGTTCTTTGCAATCTGTTTGGTCAGCTGAGAGCTAGATAAATTCTCCATCTCAAATGCCATGCCTTCAGCAACAAGGACCTCACATTTTTATTTCTTTACATTGGAGAATTCCAAACTTTAGTCTTCAGTGTTCTCTGGTTCTTAGTGAAGTTCCCCTTGTCCAGTGGAATAGATTTGGGGCACTATCTATCATTCTTTCTTTGATGAATGAGACTGTTAGTCCATCTGTACAAAATAGGTTATATGATATCTGTGGCATCAGACCCTGAGGCCACAATCTTTGTCTGAGGCTACAGATTGAGAGATGGATCTCTGGGCAATTAGTATGCTTTCCACACTTCCTGTTGATGACATTGATAGGCATTTGAAGAAAGTCACCAGAGAATTTCTTGATGTCTGTTCTCAAGAATGTGATGGTTTCCATTTTAAAAGAAAATATTAGGAATGCATAAATTAATAACTTCAAAATAGAACAGAACATAATTGAATACAATAATACTGAGCAACACTAAGAACAAAAAAATATTGTTTTGTTGTGAGCGCCCTCTACCTTAATTTTAGGTAGGCCTTAAAAAATAGGCTAGAAATCAATAGGTGGAGGGTTATAAGGAAAGTATTCAAGTATGAGAGAGGAAGAACATGATATGAGAACGTGGATATTTATTGCCATTATTTTATTAATGCCCACTTTCCCTCTAGACTATAATTTACATAAAGGCAGAATCCTTTTTCCTTTTTTTTTTTTTTGATACCATTAAACCAGTACTGTTTCATTGCACAAATTAGGTGTTCAATGTATAGCTATTGACAGAATTAATAAGAAAATTATTGTTTGAAAATTATAAGGAATATTTCAGGACATTAAATAGATCTGTTTGAAACAGAATTAATAATAATAATTTTTGTTGGGCCCTTATTATGTGTCAGATATTTTCATCTACAAGTAATGGGTACTTTTTCTGTTTAAAACTTAGAGATCAGAAAACAAAAGAATTGGGAGTAAGTGACCTGAAATGTAAACCACTAATTTGTACATTGGTGCTACCATGGTGATTTTTAGAGCCAAGAACACCTTTTTTTTTTTTTTTAGCTTAAATCCAGATGAACAAAAACAATAAACAAAAATATTACCAATGAAAATAGGCTATGAGCACCCACCTAGTCAGGAGATTAAACCAAATTTATTTAGAATATATATCTTGTTCTAATCAGCACTCCTGGGTATTTTTTTTTTTTTTTTTTTTTTTTTTTTTTTTTAGTCATCCGTATGCCTTTACTCCCTGGCCCTGGCGCCTGATCAATTATTAGTTTGAACGTGGAGTGCAGCTTTTTAGAGAGCTGTCAACCCCCTTGAAGTAAATTGTATCCTGTGGCTAAAATTTGACACGGCTCCAGAAACACATACATTGTATATTCTTCAGCAACGGCTGCTATTTCTCAGACCCCTCAGAGGCATTTACATCTTTGGTGCTTGGGTCAAACTTGGATTCTTTGAAAACTTCAAATGCTCGTGGTGTAATCAGACCGGTGGTGAAGCTGATCTCAAAGTCCACTATTAGAACTCCCCTCAAGGACATTTCCATTAGAACTTTGTACATGGGCAGTTCAAAAGATCCAGCTATTGATTTTTGTTGAGAAGTCCCGTCTCCACTTTCATACAACACAACTTTTTTGACAGATTATCAAAAACCACAAACTGTGAGCTAACTGCGATGCCGGCCAGGATTTTATGCTGCTCATTTGATTTCCTCCGGCCACATTCTTCTCCTGTCCTTGTCAGCATTGCAAGAAGATCTGTCTTAGAAGATTTGCTAAAAAGCAGAAGCAGTTTCACAGCAATGGAGGAAAGAAAAAAATCTGACCTTTCAACGCACAGAAAAAAAAAATCTCACTTAAGTAAATAACCTTTTTAGCTGTAAAATGTGGTTGTGGCATTCATTTATCAGACACCTAGATAATCAGAGTGTTTATCTCTTCGCCATTTAAAGTTTCATAAAAGGAGTCAGGAACCACTGTGTGTAAATTGTAGCGAAGAGCCTGCAGCATATGTGCTCAGCACATAGTTAATGGAATTATCTATCAGAGAACAGGAGGCAGAGGCAGTCAAGGAATTAATTATGGGATAGATATTTTATATTCGCCAAGGCAATGTGAAATAAGACTTGCCTCCATATTGATTCAGCCACTTTGCACAGCCTTTCAAAGTGGGCATTTTCTAAACAGATAGAGAATTGAATCATTTGTTTGATCTTGATCCATAGTGGTAACATTTCATGGCCCACCAGGTCTTTCTGATTAGATTGATTTTGGTATCCTAGGTAGAGGTCAAGTGGGAGATAGCCCTGTGGAAGCAGTGATGGGACTTTGTATAGGTAGGGGCCTCACTGGTTTCAAACTTGCAGACATCAGACTTTCAGCTTTAAATATCACAATGAAAATCAAACTCCGTAGGAAATCCTATGTAGTTTTTTTAAAAATCATATGCATTTTCTGGGAATATTACTATTACTTATTATTAGAGCTGGCTTCTTACCAAATGCTCTCTATGGATAGGAACTGTACAATGGAACTCACCTGGATTATACAAGTGAGTTCTCTTAATCCCATAAAGTAGGTAGTATGAATATTCCCATTTAATCGATGAGGAAACCACGGCTAAAAGTAAGAAAATGTAGTAAGTTCAGAATCCATAGCTAGTAAATTTTGAATGTGAAAGATGATGAAAGATTACTCATGCCACAGAATGTGAAAGATTCCAAGACCGACACAGTGGAGAGTGTTGAAATTCCAACTCCAACCTAAGATTATGATCATCCACATTCTATTTCACTGGGGGGCAATATAAACCCTGCACCTACTTGAGCACATTTTTTCCTAAAATGTCTAAAAGACCCATGGAACAAAAAGATTGGTAAAAGCACAGAACCCAAACACTTCAATATTTAAAGCAGAAATAGCACTTTGTTAAAATATCAGTTTTCCCTTATTATTAATTAAAAAAATGTTACCTTATTCATCAGCGATAAAGAGAGCTTTTTCTTATTAATATTAGCATTCAGTCACACATTTCCTTTTGCTTTTCTGACCTCACCCCACCCCATCCCCCACCCCCAAACTCAACCTGCACTCTACCAGAAAATGACAACCAGTGAAGAAACATGGTCTCATCTGGGTTTTCTTGTCAACCTTTTCAAGGAAGTGTTGGGAGTGCAGTAGGTTTACCTCACACAAAGCGTTGTATGCAAGGACAACAAGGCCAGCTTTAAAATGTCAGACAGTGAGCAGTTCCATGCTGCCGCAAATCAGGTGCAAGTGGACACTGGTGAACACTCAGATGTGTCTCTCTCATATCAAATGTTGGAAATGTACTGTTCCTATAAAAGGCTGTTAGCAAGTTCCTGAACTTGACAGCATAGGGCAGCCGCTTCCTATTGTAGGAATAAATGAAAGTGTATACTACTTGGTTTTCCTGATGCTTCTCCTACTTGATCCTTTTGAACTTATTTTCATACTCCCCCTGCTAGACTGAAATAGGCCTAAACAAATGAGTTTGAGTGGTTGCAGCCTGTCGACCTGTGGATGACACATTTCAGATCAGGTTGCCCAGGAGTTCTGTTCCTTTATGCCTTGTTGAGTAGAAATCAGTCATTTGAAGCCAACAACCATATCACCCTTTTGGTATTGCATGCTGAAATTTATAAAAGAAGGGCTAAATTCAGTACTCTGTGAATTAAGCAGTTCCAGTTCTGATAAAATGCCAGCAACAAATGAAGTTCTCCTGTAAAATATTACAAGGGTTAGATTTAAGAAATTTGTGAATCAATTAGTTTTGCTTGACCTTTGGAGGCCGAAAAATTAACACAGAGTAATGTGAGAGATAGAAAATAATGTAATAATTCAACAGAAGTAGTATTCTAACTCCTTTCAAATAAATATGTATAAATACATATTTTTCAGTGTTCAAAATAAAATAAAAAGAGAAAGAGAGATCTCGTCATTCTTGGTTTTTTACAATTACTAGCTATTTATTGACTAAGCTCTGTGAATCAGTCTCTGAACTATGCTCTTTGCAAAGAAATAAATGCAAATGCTGCAACGAAAATGTGTATGCAAATATCTCTTTAACATAGTGATTACGTTTCCTTCAGTTATATCCAGAAGTGAAATTGCTAGGTTAATTATAATGGTAATTCATTTTTTTGTGGACCCTCCATTCCATACTATTTTCCATAGTGGCTGCACCAACTAACATTCCTTCCGAGAGTACAAAAGAGTTCCCTTTTCTTCACATCCTCACCAACACGTTGTCTCTTGTCCTTTTACTAATAGTATTTTTCACAGGTGTGAGGAGACATCTCACAGTTGTTGTGATTTGCATTTTCTTAATAATTACTGATATTGGGCACCTTTTCATCACCTGTTTGGCCATCTTTTGGTCTTTTTTGGGGAAAATGTCACTTCAGTTCCTTTGCCTTTTTTCACATTCTGCCCTTTTAATAAAGCTGTCCTGAGCATCTGGAAGAGTACCAGGTCGTTATTCAGTGATGAATAGAAATTTGTGGAGTCCATTGTAATCCCACTAATTGGGACAACAGAAAAACAGCAGAAAAATCAGTACGCACACATCTAGATCCTCACACCTAACCCATCCATTAAAGGAAAGATCAGCACCTTTGCAAAAATAATGGGGAATCTTACGATGTCATATTAAACACTGGCCTCTGAACCACTCATGCTGCTAATAAAGATGTAATGAACACTTACAGTGTGCCAGAGATAGTGTGAAACATTTGTAGACATTGCTCCTTTGAATATTTAGAAGAAAACATCTGTTTTAATCAGAAGAGGAAATTACATCTGACAAAGGTGAAGTGACTAGCAAGTGGAATTGAGTCAGTATTCCTAGGTCTGTCTACAAATGTATTCTCTCTATTGCCTCTCTGTTTCCCTACAGGATTGCCTTTCAAGTTAGAATATTTAAAAGCATGCTTATCCTGCCATTGCCACTCACACACAGTCACTCACAAAGTGCTATATATTCTGTTTCAAAAATAGCTCATAAGTCTATTCTGCATTTTGTATACCTCGTATAATCTAAATCCTCCTTAATTCTCATGTGTATTATTTTGTTAGCCCCATATGGTTCTCTTAACATAAAACTCTCCTATCTCCTAGTTCAGTGTTGTTGTTTGTTTGTTTCTATTATGTTCTGTTGTGGTTGCTTGTTTTTTTTGTGTGATTTTTTTTTCATGGTATTCCCGGAATTTGTATTTCTTTCACATATGCCCCCAAATTACCTCTTCAAACATACCTTTGCCAGTGCCACATAATATATCCTAGACTCCAGCCACAGTGAACTTTTCACAATGTATCTGTTTTTCCTGTGCGTTGTTCATCTTACGCCATGTTCTTTACTTGAATGGCCTCTTTGCTTAATGTACCTTTCCTACCTTCTTCACTGTAAAGCCCTGTGGTTTCCCAACAAGAATATGTTCAAATATAAAGTTTTCACTGATTTTCCCATTAAGTAACATTGTCCATAGTTTATGTTTATATGCGTATTAGGAATAAGAAATGAGATTAAATATTTAATCAGATATTTAGTTAGCATGAAATCCTTTAGAGAAAAGTGGCAGAAACTCTTTATCAAGAAAAAACCTTATATTTAAGTTTTAGTGTAAAAAAAAAACATAGATGAAAATATACTAGGATGAATAAACAGCCCAGCTCACTTTGACATCCTAAGGTAGCCCACAGATAACCCAACAATTCTACACAGCTTTATATAGAAACCACAGGCACATGATGATGCCAAGAACCTTGCATGAATTTTCATTTTTTTAAGATTATTTTGGCACTTTGTATTTGCGAGCCAGTTCATTTAAAGAAATACTCCTGTTCTCTCTAAAATGCATGTATGTGATATTCCTCTTAATTTGAATTTATCTCAAATGTTTCCTTTTCTTTACTGGCTTTATCTGCTTCTATAACAAGTATGTGGACACTTACTCATTAGATTTCCATGCAACATACAAGAGAAAATGCTAAAACAAAGTTGAAAGGGTCCTTCTGAAATGTACTTGCATTCACCTAGGAAAACCAAAAGCAATTTGATAAAGAAAGAAATCATCTTCACTGAGTTAAGAAAACAATAAATGGGTGTCTCTGTTTTGGTGACTTGCTGGTTTCAAAGCAGATAGCCATTAATATAGAGGCTATAGCTATTTTTTTTTTTTTTAAATCTAGTTGGGTTTTAATTAAGTCTGTCACTTAAAAAGGAGCTCTTAGAATTAAAATACTCCAAGAAAGTCATTTTGATTATGTAGAATCCTTGTCATTTATCAAAGTATATATGCTTTTATCCTCTTCTTAATCCTATTCTCAAAATAAAGTTTTCAACAACTTATTAAATACTTAGTAGGCACCAGGAATCCACTCTTGTATGAACTTGGGTTTTTTATGATGAGCAGGACAGTGTTTTCCCATCTTCATATTTCTTAAGTAGAAGGCTAATGTTAACTACTTATTTCTTTCACATATGGCCCCAAATTACCTCTTCAAACATACCAAAAGGAAGTATTGTGAAAGCACATAATCATGGGAGCCAGCTTTAGTGCGGAGAGGTTCAAGGATGGACTCCCTAAAAAGGTAATATTTTAGATTGAGACTTAGAGAAAAACATGCAAGTTAGACTAAGGAAGTGGGCTGGAGTGTTCCAAGGAGGTGAACTAGCAGGTGACAATTAGTGACTACATGGATTTGTAAGTACTCTAAATTATGCAAATTTTTATTAGCTACAAATGCTAAGCCACAATTAACAAAGAAAAAAAGTTGCATAAGCTTGCTTATGGAAACTTTTTTGAATAGTAAAAAGTTGTAAACCATCTTTCTTACATGTCCAATAGTATGAAACAGACTAGAGAATGTGGGTATATTCTCTGGATGGTTAGACCATTTCAACCATAAAAATAATTGCATTAAGGACTGTGAAATAACATGGAAAATGCTTATTGCATAATACTATTTGGAAATATAGGATAATATTCTAAGTCCCTCATGATTATAAATATGGAAAATAGATATGGAAAAGCACTGGAAAATATATTAAAACTATCTTTGTGTTTATATTAAAAATCAGATTGATGTGCCAAAAAATTATTTTCCTACTTTCCACAATGCGGTATATTACTTTTAATTAAATTAATTAATTAATATATTTTTATTGATTTCAAAGAGGAAGGGAGAGAGAGAGAAACATCAATGACGAGAGAGAATCATTGATCTACTGCCTCCTGCAAGGCCCCACTGGGGATCGAGCCTGTTACTGGGAGACAAACTGTGGCCTCTTGGTTCATAGGTGGACACTACACCCCTGAGCCACACTGGTCTGGCTGATATATTACTTTTTAAATACTAACAAAGAAAAAGAAAAATGTTGGATAAAGAGGTTATTTTTGCTTTAAAACTGGTTACAACCAAGCGAAGCAAATCCCACTTTGAAAAGAATAGTAGGAAGAAATTTGTCAGAAACCAAGAGTTTCAGTTTTAGTAAAAAGAGTAAAGAACCGTTTATCATGTTCTTTTTAATGAAGTCACATGAAGGCATGGATTCTGTTTCGTAGACTTAATTGAACATCTCACACAATGTTATGCTGGATGGTTACTTTTTGCTGGTCTCACTCTATGTAATGGGGAAAGTGAGAAGGGCGACTTGAGCAAGCATTGCAAACCTGTATGTTGGGGTGTCCATTGTCCAGACATAAAAGGATATGAAGCTATAAACTCATTCTCCTGTCCTCTTTAATTTTATAGCTTATAACAAGAGGGAGGATAAACACTCATCTCCTAACTCTCCACTGCCTAGACTCTTTTCGCTTTCATTTCCATCACAGTTGTAAAAATGCGCAAGTGTTTTTAGAATGCAAACTACAAATTTCCTATTTGTCTCACTACCATTTCTCCCATCATAGGACAAACTGACAATCTGTGCATAGCGTTACAGATTCCTCCCTGCCACAATAACAAATGGCTCTAAACATGCCATACGAGTCTTCTTCCTGCTCCCCTTGTTGGGAACAAAACTGACACAGAAGGTTTGGGCTGTGAGTCAAGAAAGTAGATAAACAAACTGAACTAACAGTTGGGAGTAGGATTAGAGAAAATGTTCTCCTGAGATTTCTATTGTTAGAAGAAGGGATAAGACGGCTAACGATGAAGGGACATAAAGTAATAGGCACGCATAAAAAGACAAACTCTGAAGATGTTGCCAGCAAATAGGGCAAGAAGCAAAATTGGATTCAGTAGCATAGGACAGTTGTTGTTTTTATTATTATTATTCTCATCCCCCTTGAAAGGTATTGGCTCAGCTTGTGTTATTTTTCCTTTTTCTTTTCCCCCTTTAAAATTCTATGCTAACTTGGTTTAGAGAGTAATTATGTATCCATAGCTTCCTCTGGACATGTAATTGTTTATGGAGTCACATATTGTTCTGACAGTTTTTTCCTACCTTTCACCCATTTTGAGGCAGGTTAAATGAAGTGGGAAGTTGTCATTTACTGGTGAGGCTCATAAATCTGGAAGCCAACAATGATAATTTGAGCTCTAATGAACATTTCTTGCAGGATCCTTTTTAGAGGATAGAGTAATTGTTGAAATGTTTTGTTTCTTGACTCATTTGAATATTGATTACCATTTAGTTCACATAGGTAGTCAAATATAGAAAAATCATTCAAATCAGATATTTGAAATCTTATAAATATCAGTACCAGCAAACGGTAAATTCACATAGAAGCCATGCTTTGCAAAAGATGAGGTTCTGACTCGTTGAAAGCCTTTGTTTCCCATTCTCTAAAATAATGGCAGTGGATTAGATTATCTACAAAGTCTTTTCTACCTCTAAACTTTGTGACTGTTTAATTAAAGCATATTGTTATCTACTGGTAAGTAAGAAAATGATTTGAATAGCTACACTGGATTCCTCACACCAGAATTTGACATCTCCCTTAATGGCTGGCCTTATAGACATGGCTATACTGCTAAATATATAATGGATGATTTTATATTGCAGACTAAAATGCTCTATTTAATTTAATCTTATAATTCACATAGTTTTAAATTAACATTTGCATATAAATATTCATAAGATATCTTTATCTTCTCCCCTAAAAAAAAAAAAAGAGCAATTCAGCCAAATACTAGTTAAAATATAATTTAAAACAACAATTAGGAAGAATATACATTCTGATTTTTTGATGAAAAGTTCTATAGAATCATAAATGTATGCCCAAATGCTTACTATTTTTAACCAAATGTGATTTTAAATATCAGAATAATACATTTCTACAACAGTTTACAAGAGGTTAGAGAAATACTAGATTCTAATTTATTGCCTGGGTTCCTGGTTCTAGAAAACACCTGGAAACCACTAAAGACCACCTGGAAAATTGTACCAAGGGTTGTTTTATTATTATTTTTTAGAGAGATAGAGGGAGGGAGGGAGGCAGGGAGGAGAGAGAAGTTGTTGTTCCACTTATCTTATGCTTTAATGGGCTGCGTTCTGAATGTGCCCACACCCGAGACTGAACCCTCAACCTTGGGGTATGGGGATGACAATCTAATCAACTGAGCTACCCAGCCAGGGCTGCCCCCAGGCTTTTAGCTGCCACCCTTGTAAAGCCCAACCAATATCTCTGCCTTCCACGTCTTTGTGTTTTCTAAAAGGAGACATAAGTTTCCCAGATATCAGCAAATGGCAGACCGCTGATAAAAATGAAGTGGTTGGCAACCTTAGGTCTAAGCAGGAAAGCCAAATAATTACTCCTGTCTCTAAGACCCTTTGTCACAGGGATCCATAGAGTAAATCAGGACTTAGGGTCTGAGAAGGGAATCACTGTTTTTATACAGAGTTAGAAAGCCAACTTGCTGGTAGAAAAAAAATATATAAAATAATTTAATGCCTTAGTGGGTTATGGTTTGAGCTTATGTGTTTGCCTGTGACTTTTCTTCTCTTGATGATGTAGCATCTTGTACTTTTGAACTGAAAGTGAACCCTAAGTTGTTAATACCTACTGGGATGTTTTAATTCTGAAACTAACAGAGGTAAAAGGACAGGTAAGGTTTAAACTGTGACTGTTTCAGGCTTATGAGGATTTCATCCGAATCCTTCACCTTTTTACAATGTAGCTTTCAAAATGTGAACATAATTAACGCCTCCCCAAAATGATCTTCTTGCTGTTGCCTGAATTATCACCCATTTGCTTAAGTCTTAGACATAATTCCTAGACCCCTTGATTGTCTTTCCCTTCATCCATTGTATTCTTCACATCAAGGAGGAAGTTGGTTCATTTTTATAGACTACCCTTTGCTGGTCAAGGGATATCTGATCAGCAGTTTTTGATGTATTTTCCTTGGTAGAATTGTTAGATTTACCCATCTCCTTTTTATTATACAAAACTATCACCTGTTTTTATTTAACAAGATAAAAATGTGCTTCGTGGAGGAACCAAGATGGTGGCATGAGGTATATACCTAAATGCGCAGCCTCCACAACTATATTTTTTAATACAACTATACAGATAAACGGCCATCCTCCAGAACCAAGGGAGGGGAGACTTTGCAACCAGAAGGCAAGAGAAGGAGGGTTTTGAGACTGAGTGGAAGCTCCCTGCGCCAAAACTGAAAGGTACCGAGGGACACGTGGAACGGAGGCGGCGGCGCGGAGGCACGGAGGCGCGGGTGAAGGGGAGCGGCAGCTGCGCTCGGTCGGGTTCGTGGCTAGAGAGGAGATTGTGGACTCCTGGGGTCGCAAAGAGTGCGGTGCGGGCTGCAGGGCAGCGGGGCTGAAGACTAGCGATTTTCTGCCAGTGCTGTTCGCAGGAGTCACTGGCGCGGAGATTTGGGGACTGAGAGGCACATGCACACTCAGCAGCAGAAGAGCAGCCATTGTGGGTTGCTCTGCCCTGTGACTCTGAGACCCCGCCCCACCCCACCTACAACGCCGCCCAAGCTGTGTGCCTGCCAGCCTGCAGCCGAGGCAGAACTCCAAAAGATCCAAACCCCAAACAACAAGGAGAAAAGCCCGCAGATCCTTTCCTCCCAGTGATACCTCCCAGTGATAACTACAAGACTGTGCACCCAGTCTTCAAAGGCATACAACAAGAGTGTCCACCCCAGGTGATTGGGGAGACTGAATCATTGGGCCCTACAGGACACCTAACACAGAAAGCCAAAATGCGGAGTCTAAGAAACAGAGCACAAATGACAGAAATGGAGGAACGCAAATGACTGGATATAGAGTTCAAAACCACGGTTATAAGACTTTTCAAGAATATTCTAGAGACTGCCAATAAATTTAGCGAGACCCTTGAGCATATGAAAAAGAACCAGCTAGAAATTAAGCATACACTGACTGAAATAAAGAATAATATACAGAGATCCAACAGCAGACAAGAGGATCACAAGAATCAAGTCAAAGATATGAAATATAAAGAAGCAAAGCTCACCCAGCTGGAAAAGCCAAAAAAGAAAAGAAAAGAAAAGAAAAAAAATCAAGAAGTATGAAGATAGTATAAGGAGTCTCTGGGACAACTTCAAGCGCATCATCAGAATTATAGGGGTACCAGAAGAAGAGAAAGAGCAAGATATTGAAAACGTATTTGAAGAAATAATGACAGAAAACTTCCCCCACCTGGTGAAAGAAATAGACTTCCAAGTCCAGGAGGCGCAGAGAACCCCAATCAAAAGGAACCTAAGAAGGACCACACCAAGACACATCATAATCAAAATGCCAAGAGCAAAAGACAAGGAGAGAATCCTAAAAGCTGCAAGAGAAAAGCAGTTAGTTACCTACAA
>PVJC01032275.1:0-20065 GCA_004026665.1 Murina feae
GGGGGGGGGGGTCTCTCAGCCCGGCCTGTGCCCTCTTGTAGTCTGGGACACCTCAAGGGGGATGTCCACCTGCTTGGCATGCCTGGCCAGCCTGGGTGAGGGGCTGAGGGCCATTTTCAGGCTGTCCACAGCGCCTTCAGGGTTTGTGCACTGGGGGGTGGGAGGACTGGTGAGTGCAGGCCTGGATGTTTCCCACCAGAGGGCCCATGATCACACACGCCTGGTGGGCCCCGACCGCTGAGGGGACACACCTGGCACAGAGCTGGGTGGCAAGCCAGGGGCAGACGCTGGTGCAGGATCCCTCGGTGGGAGCCCTGCTGCTGAGCAAACACCCCTGGGGTGGAGCCGGGCAGCGAACTGGCTTCGGATTCTCCGCACTCTGTAGCAGACACTCCCGCATGCCCTGTGGAGGCCCCTGGGGGGCGGATGAAGGTAGTGGACCCTGGACGGGTGGTCCCCCATGTCCCCCAAGGAGGCCTCCAGGGTTGAGCCAGGCTGCGGACCCGGGACGACTGCTCCTACACATCCTGCAGAGGCCCCCGCGCTCCCGCATACCCCGGGGAGGCCCCCAGGGGGCGGAGCCAGGCAGTGGACCCAGAATGGCTGCTCCTGGATGCCCGGAGGAGGCTCCTGGGGGGCGGAGCTAGGCAGTGGACTCAGGATGGCTGCTCCTGCAAGCCCCATGGAGGACCCACTCTCCCACATGCCTGGTGGAGGCTCCCGGGGGGTGGAGCCAGGCAGTGGACCTGGGGCGGGCGCTCCTGGATGCCCCGAGGAGGCCCCAGGCCGGACCCCCTCCCCCGCCCCACTGAGCTGACATATCTGGCACATCTATGCCAGCTGTGGAGGCTCCCAGTGCAGAGCCGCCATGCCAGCCTCCATCTTGGCTGGGTTAATTTGCATACAGCCGCTCTGATTGGCTGGTGGGCCTGGCCTTGAGCAGAGGCTGAGCCAGCCTAGGCAGGCAGTTGCAACAGAAGCCTCTGGTTTGCTCTAGCTCCATGACTGCTGGCCTCCATCTTGGCTGGGTTAATTTGCATACAGTCGCTCTGATTGGCTGGTGGTAACGGTCAATTTGCATGTTACTCTTTTATTGTATTAGATTGTTGACTCTATTTCAGATGTTCCCAATTTCTCCCATACTCCTCTTTTCTTTTCTCCCTCTACCCTGCCCCTACTTCTTCTAGTCCTTCACCATATTACTGCATGTGTCCATGGCCTGTGTATATATGTATATACTTGGTTTAAAATATTTTAGTTGCTTTAGAGAGTGAAAGGGAGAGGGAGAGACAAAACATCAATGATGCCCTAACCTGTTTGGTTTCAGTGGATGGAGCATCGGCCTGCGGACTCAAAGGTCCCAGGTTCAATTCTAGTCAATGGCATGTACCTTGGTTGCGGGCACATCCCCAGTAGGGAGTGTGCAGGAGGCAGCTGATCAAAGTTTCTCTCTCATTGATGTTTCTAACTCTCTATCTCTCTCCCTTCTTCTCTATAAAAAATCAATAACATATATTTTAAAAAATCAATTATGAGAGAGAATTGCTGATTATATGTTGCCTCATGTATGACTCCACCCACACACTGGGAATTGAGCCTGCAACCCATGTATGTGCCCTGGCGAGAAAAAGAACCAGTATCACATGACCTCATCATTTGTGTAATTTAATGAACAGCATAATTTGATGAACAAAAATAGATTCAAAGACATAGAAGCATTGAACAGACTTTCAAACTTCAGAGGGAATTCAAGGGGCCCAGGGGGTAAGAGATCAA
Organism: Murina feae; assembly: GCA_004026665.1. NCBI lineage: Eukaryota > Metazoa > Chordata > Mammalia > Chiroptera > Vespertilionidae > Murina > Murina feae. Next base: position 1,777 of record PVJC01032275.1, read on the forward strand.
CCAAAGGACTTATATGCATTCACATAACCATATCCAAAGGACACAGACACTGTGGGGGTTAAGGGCATGTGCTGAAGTGTGGGGGTGGCTAGGCAGAGCTCAGTGAGGGAAAAAGGAGTTATATGTAATACTATACATTATACTTTAAACAATAAATAATTTTAAAAATTAAAATAAAAAGAACCATTACTTCCTGGTTCATAGGTCAAGGGTCAACCACTCATCTATACCAGTTGGGCTACATTATTTTAAACTTTACAAAAATACATATACTTTTTTATTGTTGATAGTATTATTGATGTCTCCCATTTCCCCCTTCTGTATATATTGTTTGGTGGATCTCTTGCAGTCCTCCCACTCCTTCCCCTCAGAGATCTGTTAGTCTGCTCCAGTTAGCCAAGCCTCTGTTTCCACCTACTCACTCCCCAGGAGTCACTTGCTGTGCCACAACACCTTTATTCGCCGAAGTTATTGGCTGGGTTGCTAGTGCTACTCTGGGTGTTGATTGAAATACATTACCCAGAAGGAGGACCTGCACACCTGTGGGCGGAGCTCAATGGCATTTTAGTGTCTGCACATCCATTTAGGGTGGGACTTCCAGCTTCCTCCTCGTTTCATTTTCAAATCTTAGGTCTTTGTTCACAGATTCACAGACTTTAGGGCACTGGTCTCAAGTAACAGGAGGCCTGGGAGGCAGCGTGCCTGCTGTGCGGGTTGTGTCTGAGGCTCCTTGAGCCCCAACAGCCTGAGATTGGGGTCGCCGTACCTCCCGGACTCCTCTCTGCTCACAGCGTTCCCGCTGCCTGACACCATTTAACCTCCAGCTTTCGGTACGGACACATCTCAGGTCCTGCCGCCCAGGTCCCAGCGTTCAGAATGGTGAGTCCATCATGGGTGACACATGGTTGATGGTTGAAAGGCTGCAGAGCCACCTTGTAAGGACGTGATGGTGAGACTAAGCAGGGAGGACTTGGAAACCTGGGCCTGATGTGGGTGTAAAGGCAACAAGAGATGAGGTGAGGTTTTGCAGGAGGAATTTTACCTTCACTCTCAGAACGCTGGGGCCATAGATGGTTGTGAAAAAAAGAGGCACATTTTCTGAGGCACGATTCTAACTTTTCCTGACATTGCTCAGAGGAAGGACAGACTAGAAGACAGAGGACAGCAGCTGTGGGCAGGAAGGGGAAGTCCTGTAAATGATAAGGGAGCTGGCAAGAGTGAGCAGTGAGGACTGAGCCCTGAGATAACACAGGCATCTGGAGGGCACCTGGCCTCTCGGCTGAGCAAAGGCACTGAGGAGCCTGAGACCATAGAGACCGGTGGTTGCAGGCTCTCAGCAGACCATTTTCTTTCCATGAATTCCTGCAAATGCAGAATCGTTAAGGTGTACGGGTTCGTGGAGCTTATTTCAGGCCTCACACATTGTGGCCTCAGAGATAGTAGAGTGCTGGGACTGTCCAGCCTTTCTTGCAGTCCTTGGACCTGGGGACTTTGAACAGACACTAAGCCCAGAAGCCTAAGGCCAGGACTAGGGCTTCATGATGTGGACTTTGTTTCTGGCAACCAGTGTAATGAGTTCGAGGTCATCCTGCATAGGTTCCAGAGTGTGCAAAGGCGTAGAGTGAAGAATGAGCTGAATTAGGAACCAGTAGGTATGTTTTTGAAAGTACATATATATTTTTATTGATTTTAGATGTAGAGAGGAAGGGGGAGGAAGAGAAACCGAGAAACAGGGGTGAGCAAGGAACAAGAATTAGTTGCCATCTGCACAATTTCTACTGTGAATGCAGCCCCCAACCCAGGCACATGACCTCACCAGTGCATGGGTCTATGCTCACCCAATTGAGACACATCAGGCAGACTGTAGCTCACATTAATACAGGGGATCATGGTCAGGTTGGTAATGGTGGTAATAGCTCAGAAGTGACTGTGAACCTGAGGACTTGCTTTCTTGCTGTGGTGACTGTAGGAGGTGGGTGTCACAATACAGCATAGGTATAGAAGTTGTCATATGTAGTGTCAGGGAGAGAGATAATTGTTTTGCAGTGGCCAAAGCCTTTAAAAGATGAGTGGACCGGATATTAATTAGAGGCTGAAGAGTATTTCAAACAAGATGAGAATAGGGCTGGTACATAACAACTTTTCTAAACTCTCACAGGATCTTGTTGTGACCCTTGGTGTGGCCTGGCTGTGAAGAGTTGCAGTCAGTCTTTGTCGATTAGCTTAGAGCCTTGAGTCATCATCTGTGCAACTCACTGGGCATGGTGCAGAGGGCCATCGGGGCTGGGACTTGAGTGAAAGTTAAGTGAGGGAAGTTGCTTGTGACTAGTGAAGGGACATCGAGTGTAGCATAACAGGAGGTGGGAGATCTGACTGTTGTTCTTAATAGTTGAGATTGCAGGAAAAAAACATTCATGGAGACAGACCTACCTTGCATGACTCAAGGCTCCATCTATGAACGTGGAGTATCAGAGTCTGGGCCGTGCTTGATCCTGATTCAATTTGGCAACCATCCTCTGGACATACACATGCTGAGTAATAAGTAAAAGGCCAGGAGATGAGTATGGGGCCTCAGGTTGTGGAAGTGCAGGTGTGAGAGAGGTTTCGAAGAGGGAATATGAATTCATGGCCACAGCACCCTGACATTGACATAAGAGTGAATGAAGAAAGCATCCATTTCTGGTGGTGCCTGGATGATACAAAAAGGTGAATTTTAGGGTAATTGCCTGGAAAGAGAGGTGTGTGGGTGCTACATTCTAGGTTAAGAGCTTAGGTGCCATTTAACTAACCACCAGCCTTTTGTTGTTGGGAGTGACACACTGGTTGATGGGAATGAGATAACATTCATCAGTGTTACCCAGGCTTGTACATCTCCACTGGCATGGGTAAGGGAGAAGGATCAGAGAGAAATAGATTAGGGAGGTGGTGAACTAAAATTTTAGAAAAGAAGGTGATTAGGATAAAATTTATCCACGCCATGGCAAATTTGCATTACCTTTTAAGTAGTGCCTCTGGGAATGAAGCTATGTGAGAGAAGTGTTGTTCAAAAAATTATGTGCAGCAGATTGTGAAAAGTGATGGCCTCAGCAGCTTGGGATTGGGGTTAAGAGGGTGAAGTGTAATGCCATGTTTTTGGTGTCTTTGAGGAACAATTGGAGGGACTATAGTGCTATTTCCTGAGAAGACCAGTATCATATCACTCACACTCTCTTTATGGCCAACATCCCTCTCTAACCTCTATTTCGACACCCACTCTTTCAGTAAGAGGCAGTGTGGCATACATGGGAGGTCCAGAGCTCAGGTATCTTGTATCTGCTCAACTGCCTTAGTTGTTGTGGGAAGAAAGATATCAGCAGGAAAACAAGAAGACAGTGGCTTTCATGGGATGAAGGCGTGTTATTTTCTCTGATGTGAAGGGTGAAAAGAGCAGATGGGTGTGGAGGGTGGGGAGTATGACAGACTTACAATCTTAGGAGTGAATCTGATCATGGGCTGTACTGTCCCCATTATGACAGGATGTGAACTTTGAGGACGTGGCCATGGCCTTCTCTCAGGAGGAGTGGGGGCTCCTTGATGAGGCTCAGAGACTTCTGTACTGCGATGTGATGCTGGAAGTGTTTGCCCTTGTGTCATCTGTAGGTAAGACTTTCACATTCTCCCAGTTTCCTAAGGTGATGACCTCACTTCCTTTATTCCTCAGCCGTAGCTTTCTGTCTCCCACAGTGAGAACATGGCCTCTGCTAATTTTCCCCACTGTCCTGTCAAAGGTGCTGTGACTGCCAGGGATGAGCTAGAGGGGGAGCCCTGAGCAAAGGACTCCATGAACATCCCCAACACTTGTAACCTCAAAAAGTACAGGAAGTGTTAGGGAGTTAGGAGTCTTGCAGTGAGCTTAATGGGTCCCAGCTTGCACTTTCTCTTCATGGGAGGTTGCCAGTGGCCACATGCATGGCTTCAACTTCTCCACTCTTTCTCTAGGTAAGGGTTCTTAGTGGCAGCCTGTGCCATATTATACACTTTACCTACATTAACCATGGGCTGTTCTTGTAAGACCCTGATTCAGATGTTTGTAATGTTTTCTTCCCTGAATACTGTAGCAAGCTGTGTTGCTCTGGCCCAGTGCTGACTGCTCACCTCTTCATCACCTGTTGCTCTGTCTCTACAGTATTCTGCAACATTGACATATATATGTAAAGAGGTGCACATTTGTGATAAGTAGTCCTAGAAACCAGCTACTCCTTTATTGAATTTTACTTGGAGTAAGGCAGAACCAACCTCTTGTACAGCTCGCTCCTATCTCCAGCAGACAAGCCCTGCTGAATGCTGGTAGTTTAAGTATTAGCTGGAGATCCACATTCGAATCCTTGTGGTGCTTGCCATGTTTGTGTCTTATTTCTGGTGAGGCATCCCTGTGTTGTGGTCTTCATTAGCCCAGAAAGTCTCAAGAGCCTCTTAGTAATCCTTCTCCCAGGGGTGAGGACGACGGAACCCCTAGCGCTAGGACGCTTGCATGCACAACTCCGGAGACCAGGTTCTGTGACGCAGGTCTAATTTTATTAAGGAAGTACAGCAGTATTTATAGCAGAGGTGGCCAATCATGGAACATCTTCTTAGGGAGCCAATGAGCGTAAAGGTTGGGGTACTGTGTACGTGGCTGTAGGAGGAGCTCAGGCGGGCGTTGCCATCTTCCTGGTTTGCCAGAAAGATCTGAACTGCTGGAGCATGCTCATAGCATTGCATCACCCACTGCACCGAGATAAACCTCCTGTGCTCTACCTACAACTTCCTGCACATCTCTTATTTCCAGACAATTGCATGGAGCCAATGTGTGATGCATAACACACTTTAGCAATGGGACTTCCCCCTGTCACACAATCAACATTTTTTCCTCACCATTTCTCACTTTTCAGGTTGTTGGCATAAAATGGAAGATGAGGAGGCCTGTTTTGATCACAGTGTATCTATACGAGGAGAGTCACAAGCAAGGGCATCTAAGACAGCTGCAGCCACTCAGAAGACCTTTCTGTGTAAGCGGTGTTTCTCTGTGTTACAACATCTTTTGCACCTGACTGGGTCACATGGAGTAGACTTTGAGCAGAAAGCCTTCTGTAGTGACGCATGTTTTAGAGACTTCTATTTCGGTGCAAAACCTCACCAGCAACAGAGGAATGAATGTGGAGAGGAACCCTGGAAACAAGCTATGGACAGGGCGTCCTTTGTGAGCAGGCCTAGCTTCTACTTCTCTTCAGTGCCTTCAGCCAACAGGGAGGTTGGGAAAGACTTGTGTTACAATTCAGAGCTTCCCCAGCACCAGGCCACTCACAACACTGAGAAGCTGCACTGTGGCAGTGAGAGTTCACAGGAATTTCTTGGTGGAAAAAGTCATCACCAGTGGGGTGCATGTGAAAATACTGCCAGCCACAACCTGAAAGTTGTTCAATGTCAGGGTGCATTTTCTGGAGAAGTAATTTATAAGTGTAACAAATGTAGAAAAGTTTTTAGACGAATCTTTAACCATATTGGACATAAGAGAGTTCATCCTAGAGAACAGCCGTATGAGTGTAGTGAATGTGGGGTTTACTTTCGTATAAGAGCTCACCTCACTGTACACCTCAGAGTTCACATTGGAGAGAAGGCATATGAGAGTCCTGAATATGGGAAGTTGTTTTGCCAAAAATCTAACCTTATTGAACATCTGAAATTTCACAGTGGAGAGAAGTCATATGAGTATAGTGAATGTAAGATGTCCTTTCGTCAAAGATCTCACCTCACTACACGCCTCAGAGTTCACTGTGGAGAGAAACCATATGAGTGTACTGAATGTGGGAAGTCTTTTAGCCACAAATCTAGCATTATTCGACATCTGAAATTGCACACTGGAGAGAAGCCATATGGGTGTACTGAATGTGGGAAGGCCTTCAGTGATAGAAGTACACTCATTAGACACTGGAGAGTTCACACTGGAGAGAAGCTATATGAGTGTACTGAATGTGGGAAGGCCTTCAGTGTTAGAAGTACACTCATTAGACACTGGAGAGTTCACACTGGAGAGAAGCCATATGAGTGTACTGAATGTGGGAAGTCTTTTCGTCAAAAATCTAATCTTATTAAACATCTGAGAGTTCACCGTGGAGAGAGGTGTTAAATGTGTAGGGAATGTTTTATTTTATTCATTTAGAATAAAAACATTGAAAGTAACTCTTTGAGACTTATTTTCCTGTATTTAAATCCTTTTAATGAGACATATACTGTACTAGATTCCTCATCTGTTTCCAACATAACTGAGGCTTCAAGGAGGTGCATTGCACTTGGTAACATGCCTTGATCTACTATAGGGTTGATTGGTGGCTGAGGAGATTTCCCCTCTACCACCTGGTTCACCTGAAGACTGTGTATCAGTCCCAACCCCTGTGTGCTCAGGGGACATGTATTCTGTGTTCTCACTTGTGCTGGAGAACATTATGGTTATTCCAGCTCTTGACAGGATCTTCATTCCTTTCTCTCTGACGAGGTAATGCACCTGACCCAGGGTTCATCCAGGGCACCTGTGCTCAGCTAAGAAGTGCTGCCTCTGTGAGGGACATGTGGTTGTTACATTATGCTGTGATGAATTGTTGCAGGTTCTGATTCACCAACCTATGAACCACTTGCTGTCCTCTGTCTGATTTTTGACCTTTTAGTAAAGGTGTTTTTTCTTTAGTGCCTTTAATTTTCTTGGTTATATTCACTTCCAGGGATGATTGTTAAGCACAGTTGTGATCTTTTATCGTAGAGTTAACAGATATTGTGTGAATCCCAACTTTTCTGTGCTTTAGGATGGACAGTATAATGCCAGAAAATCACTGTTCACCAATATTGGCTTATAGTGCATTGCTGCTCACAGCCTTGAAAGACTGCATGACTTTGTGGTTCTATTTTGCAGGTTTGACCCAGCCCATATAGGGGTGTAGGAGGCATCTAATTTTTCTTCTTTCTCACATTGATATCTCTCTCAATCTCTCTTTTTCGCTCCCCCTTCACTTGCACTCTCTCAAAATATCCTCAGATGAAGATCACCAAAAAAATCCAAGCATTCACCCTCGTGCCCTGAGATGTGGCCTCCGCCTGCATAGCCCACCTTTGCTCACTCTTTCCCGCCTCTTCCTGGGATGTTGCCACTGCAGCTGGGCTCACTGTGCCCTTCCCAGTGTTAGGCAGAGAGGAGGCCCAGGCAAGGCCCTGGGAGAGATTTGGGTTCTGAATCTGCCTGAGATGTGCTTGTTCACTTTAGGGATTATTTTTTATTTTAATTTTATTAAAAGTAAAGCACTCCTCTTGCCTGCCCCATCATCCAACCAGTCTTGGAGGTAGCATGGGTTCCACAGGATATGGTGCTGTGTGCTTTCAATGGTGAGAATGTTCTACAGTACAAGCATTTACAGAAGGAGAGGCTTGGTCTCCATATAATTCCACATTTGGAGGATGAGTTGTGGTTGGTGTGCCCCTCCCCACATTTTGCCTGTGCATGGAAGACCTGAAATGAGGGGATAGTTCCTGGATTCTGGGAAATAATTTGCTGCTGGGATGTGTGATTGAGGAGCAGAGAAGTTTTGTGCCTGTTATCGTGTTTCTGCCAGCTCATGGACCAGGTTCCTTGAGGGGGTGGCCTGAGGGAAGTGTGCAGGGTGTGAACTTAAATCAGGCTGGATGGAGAGTCAGCAGCCATGGGTGGGCATAAGGGAAAACTGAGGGTGTGGATACTGTTGGGCCCAACTATTTTAGAAACCCCAAATACAGAGTCCCCTGTCCTTGGTAAGTAGCATCTAGAGGAGGACAGTCCACAGAGAATGGACCGGGATACCTGTGACAGGTAACAGCTGTCGGGAGGTGAAGCCAGCATTGGTCAGTGGGGTATTCACTGAGGAAGTCTGGGAAGGGGTGGCAGGCCCCAGGTGGAAGCCTGCAGGGAGCCTGCCCTGTGCATTTGTGAGCTGTAGGGAGGTCACTGGCTGGTTTTAACAGCAAGGATCAGAAAGTGCTAAAAAATAAAAATAAAATAAATAGTGGCTGAGTAAGCAGATGTATTGTGCATCTCATCCTGAGCCAGACTGGAAATGCAACTAAATCAAAGAACACCCACTTGTTATTAACAAATTACATGCAGCTGAGCAGACAATCTAATCTAATAAAAGAGTAATATGCAAATTGACCCTTGCTATGTTACATCTAAGCCACCCCACCAGCCAATCAGAGCAACTGTATGTAAATTAACCCAGCCAAGATGGCGGTTGGTAGCCACAGAGCTAGAGCAAACAGGAAGCTTCTGTTGTACCAACAATGGAGGAAACTGCCTGCCTTGGCCAGCTTTAGGCTCTGCTCAAGGCAGCAATTCTTCAATTATAGAAGATAAGGAAAACCTCAGAAACCTGATTCCAACCAGCCTCACTGGGATGTTGGGTCAATGGGAGCTATGGCCAGCCTACAGTCATCAGCTCCTCACCCAGGATGGCCAGGCATCCCAGCAGGGGGTGAGGGTAAACACCCACCTTGAAGGGTCTGCGACCAGCCTGCAAACAGCCATCAGCCCCTCACCCAGGCTAGCTGAGCACCCTGGGTGCGGGGACACCCATGTTAAAGGGGCTGTGGCCAGCCTGCAAACAGCCATCGGCCCCTCACCTAGGCTGGCCATGCATACCAGCAGGTGGACATCCCCCAAGGGGTCCCAGACTGCAAGAGGGCACAGGCCGGGCTGAGGGATCCCCACCTCAGAGTGCACAAATTTTTGTGCACCGGGCCCCTAGTTTACAATAAGGAAGGATGCCCAGGGAATGGCAAGAACTGGGAAGTGGGATTGGCAAACAAAGAATGAGGTGCTGTGGAAACTGACCCCACAGAAATAGAAAGGACTGTAAGAAAATACTATGAAGGACTTTATTCCAACAAACAGGACAACCTGGACAAAAGACCCATATTCTTCGAAAAAGAGCATTCCACAACTCATTCCAGTGGAATCAGAAAACCTAAATGGACCAATATCTCCTGACGAAATTGAATAAATAATTATAACAAAGCAAAAAACTCCCAACTTATCAAAGGTGTGGTCCAGGTGGCTTACCAAATCAGAGTTTTACCAAACATTCAAAGAAGAAGTAACAACTATGCCCTTCACACCATTCCAACAAGTCCAAGAGGATACTGCACTTCCAAGCTCGTTTTACAAAGCTGGCATTATCCTAATTCCAAAACCAGATAAAGACACGGCAAAGAAAAAGACCTACAGGCCCTAACTGGTTTGGCTCAGTGGATAGAGCTTCGGCCTGCGGACTGAAAGGTCCCAGGTTCAATTCCAGTCATCAATATCACAATCAATACCTTGATTGTGGGCACATTCTCAAATAGGAGGTGTACAGGAGTCAGCTGATCAATGTTTCTCTCTCATCAACGTTTCTAACTCTCCCTCTCCCTTTCTCTCTGTAAAATATCAAAATATATTTTTAAAAAAGAACTACAGGCCAATATGTCTGGTGAACCTAGATACTAAAATCCTTTTACAAAATTTTAGCAAATCAGGTCCAGCTATACAATAAAGACATCAAACATCATGACCTAGTGGGATTTATTGTGGGGATGCAAAGCTGGCACAATATTTGCAAATCGATAAATGTAATATGGTACAAAGATAGATTGCAAGACAAAAAAAAGATTGCAAAAAAAATCACATGATCATATTTATCGATGCAGAAAGGGCATTAGACAAAATCCAACACCCTTTATTTAAAAAATTTAAACTCTCAGCAAAGTGGGAATTAAGGTAACATACCCTTTTTCCCTGAAAGTAAGACATCCCCCAAAAAGAAGACCTACTTACAGTTTTGCCTCTTGCTGAAATATAAGGCATCCCTCCCCGAAAATAAGACCTCCTCCATAATAAGGCCATTCAAGGACAATTTGTGCATGGAAATTAATGATTACATTGAAAATAGAATGGAGAGAAATCAGCGTGGAAACTTTGTGATACCTAAACTGCAAGAGGTTGTGACTTAGGTGAAGAATTCATGGGAGAAAATCACTGACAGTTGCATTGCAAATGCACAATGAGCAGGCTACCTTGACGAGAAGTACTCATTTAAGGACAGTGCTATTGCTAAGCATGAGAGATTTGGTCCACTGATTCTGAAAGAAATGGAGTCGCAAGAAATTCACCAGGAAATTAAGGGTGTGGATTGTTATGATGATGTTCCAGAAGATGATGACATGACTGTCATTGCATAAATGAGTAAATATACCATAGATTGTTGTACATGGAAATAACAGTGGTAACAAGAAATTCTTGATACTGTAGGATTCACAGTTTGTCTGATTATGCTGGTTTGTGATGACAACTACTACCGTACCATATACAGGAAATAAATTTCCTTTTTTTGTTGTTCAACAATAAATGTGTACCGTATTCTTCTTCATGGAAATTTAAGACATCCCCTGAAAATAAGACCTAGCGCATCTTTGGGAACAAAAATTAATATAAGACACTGTCTTATTTTCAGAAAAACAGGGTTCCTCAACATAAGCAAGGCCATATATAACAAGCCTACAGCCAGCATCCTATTCAATGAACAAAAATTAAGACAATTTCCCCTATGAACAGAAACAAGAGAGAATATTTGCCTTCACACCCTTCTTCAAAATTGAACTGGATTTACTGGCTATAGTGTTCAGACAATAAGAAATAAAAGGAATCCAAATTAGAAAGGAAGAAGTAAAACTCTCATTCACAGATGTCATGATATTGTACCTAAAGACTCAATAAAAAAACTAGATATAATAAATGAATTCAGAAACATAGTAGGATTCAAAATTAACAACTAGAAATTACACCATTTTTATAAAATTTTGAATTCTCAGAAATAGAAAAAAACACACACACACAATCAATCCCATTAACCATTGCAACAAAAATTAAGATGTTTAGAAATAAACCTAACCAAGGAGGTAAAGGACATGTGCTCCAAAAAGTAGAGGATATTGAAAATAAAGTAGAGATCAACCAAAGGACTTGTAAGTGTGCATATATGCATAAGCAATGGATACAGACAATGGGGGATGCGGGCATGAGTGGGGGAATGGGGGACAATGGGGAGATAAGGACACATTTTTAATATCTTAATAAAGAGAAGAAAACAAGAAAATAGAGATAGAGGAAGATATAAAGAAGTGGGAAATATACTGTCTTCAAGGATTTGTAGAATCAACATAATTAAAATGTCCTTGTTACCCCAAGCAGTCTACAGATTCAATACCTTCCCTATTAAAATACCAAAGGTATATTTCTAGGTATATTTCACCAGGAAAAAAACACTCCAAAAATTTACCTGGAACCAAAAAAGACCCCAAATAGCTGCAGCAATCTTGAGAAAGAACAAAATTGGAGGTATTGCAATAGCAGTTATCAAGTTATACTACAAAGCCACTGTAATCAAAACAGCCTGGTACTGCCATAAGAATGGACATATAGTTCAATAGAACAGAATGTAGAACTCAGAAATTGACCCGAGTCACTGTGCTCAATAAAATTTTGACAAGGAAGGCAAGAGCATACAATTTAGACAAGATAGTCTGTTTAATAAATGGTGTTGGGAAAATTGGACAGGTACATGCAAAAAAATTACGCTAGACCACCAACTGATACCATACACAAGAAAAAACTCAAATAAGAATTTTAAATGTAAGATGTGAAACAAAGAAACAAAAAAGTCCTAAAAGAAACCTTAGACCATAAATCTTAGACATCTCTCATAGCAATATGTTTACCAATACATCTCCTACGGCAGTGGAAACTAAGGAATAAATAAACAAGTGGGGCTACATAAAAATGAAAAGCTTTTGCAAGCAAAAGAAATCAGCAAAATGAGAGTCTTACATGGAAGAACATATTTGTCAATAATACATCTGATAAGGGGTTAATCTCCAAAATATATAGGAAGTTCACAGGTTAACAAAAGAAACACAAACAATCCAATAAAAAAATGGGCAAATGACCTCAATAGACACTTGCCCAAAGTGGACATACAAAAAGCGAAGAGACAAATGACAAAATGCTCAAAGTCACTAATCATCTGAGAGATGCAAATCAAAATGAAAATGTGGTGCCATGTCACATCTGTCAGAATGGCTACCATCAACAAATCAAACAAGTGCCAGTGAGAAAAGGAAACCCTCGTACACTGCTGGTGGGAATGCAGACTGATGCAGCTGTTATGGGGAAAAGTATGGAGTTTCCTTAAAAAACCAAAAGTGGAGCTTCCATTTCACCCAGTAATCCCACTTGTAGGAAAATATCCCAAGAAATCAACACCAATCAGGAAGAATATATGCACCCCTATGTTCATAGCAACAGAATTTTCAATATCTAAGATTTGGAAACAGCCCAAATGCCCACGAGCAGATGAGTGGATTAGAAGACTGTAGTACATATACACAACAAAATACTATGCTACTGTGAAAAAGAAAGAATTACTATTGGCAACAGCATGGATGGATCTGGAGAGTATTATGCTAAGTGAAATAAACCAACTGGAGAAAGATAGCACATGATTTCACTCAAGGTGAACTCTAATGAACATGATAAACTGATGAACAAAAATAGACCCAGAGAAATAGAAATATCAAACCTCAGAGGGAAAGCAGGCGTGGGGTTTGGAGAGAAATAGATCAATCAATGAACGCATAGGCATATATTCATAACCCATGGACACAGATAAAAGGGTGGTGAGGGCCTGATTGGCAGGGGGTGGGGAGCAGGAGCTGGCTGAAAGATGTTAATGGGGAAAAAGGTAGACCTATGCAATACTTTGAACAATAAAGATTTAAAAATAATCTACACTAATAAAAGAGAAACATGCAAATTGGTGTCACTCCACTATGCCCCAAGCCACACCCACCAGCCAATCAGAGCAACTATATGCAAATTAACCCAGCCAAGATGGCGGCCAGCAGCATGGAGCTGGAGCAAGCAAGAGGCTTGATTGCCCTGGCGATGGAAGAAGCCAAGCTTCTCGCCTTCCCTGGCCAGCTGTGGCCTCCACCCAAGGCAACAAAGTTTCAATTATAGAAGATAAATAAATTCCAGATACTTGCTTCCAGCCAGCCTCTCTGGGAGCTTGGGGGCTGTGGCCAGCCTGTACACAGCCATCAGCCCCTCACCCAGGCTGGCACCCCAGTGGGGACTCCCCCACCCTGATCCAAGACACCCTTCAGAGCAAACCAGCCAGTCCCCACCCATGTACCAGGCCTCTATCTTATATAATAAAAGGGTAATATGCAATTTGACCCTAACAGCAGAACCACTGGGAATGACTGGTCACTATGACACACACTGACCACCAGGGGGCAAACACTCAATGCAGGAGCTGTCCCCTGGTGGTCAGTGCACTTCTACAGGGGGAGCTTTGCTCATCCACAAGCCAGGCTGACAGCTGCCAGTACAGCGGTGATGGTGGGAGCCTCTCCCACATCCTCAGCAGCACTAAGGATGTCCAACTGCAGCTTAGGCCTGTTTCCTGCTGGCAAGTGGACATTCCCAGAGGGTTCCCAGGCTGCCAGAGGAATTTTTGAGTGCCAGTTTAAGTCTGATCCCCCAGAGAGTGGACCTAAGCCAGCAGGTGGACATCCCTTGAGGGCTCCCAGACTACAAGAGATCCCAGGTCAGGCTGAGAGACACCCCCCCACACACACCCCTCACGGAGTGCACAAATTTTTATGCACCGGGCCTCTAGTACAACTAATACAAGGGTAATATGCTAATTAGACTGGATGTCTTCCGGACATCCTTCTGAACAAAGACGCAGTGGCAGGGGCTGAGGCAGAGGCAGTTAGGAACAATCAGGCAGGCAGGGAAGCAGTTATGGGGCAGTCAGATTGGCAGGCAGAGGTGGTTAGGGGCAATCAGGCAGCCAGGGGAGGGCAGTTAGGGGCAATCAGGCAGCCAGACAGGTGGTTAGGGGCAATCAAGCTGTTAGAGGAACAGGGGCATCAGGCAGGTAGGCAGAATGGTTAGGGGTGAACAAGCAGGCAGAGGGGTTAGGGGCGATCAGGCAGACAGATAGGTGGGTGATTAGGACCCAGAAGTTCTGGACTGCAAATGGGATATCTAATTGCTGGTTTAGCCCCAGTCCCGCAACCAGCAGTTGGACATCCCTTCAGGTTCCCGGATTATAGAGGACTAGGAGCCCAGTGCACAAAAATTTGTGCATTGGGAGGGGGGGGTCCCCTCAGCCTGGCCTGTACCCTCTAACAGTCTGGGACCTCTCAGGGGATGTCCACCTGCTGGCGTGCCTGGCCAGCCTGGGTGAGGGGCTGAGGGCCGTTTTCCGGCTGCCCACAGTCCTTTCAGGGTTCCAGTCCCTACTGGGGTACTTGGCAAGCCTGGGTGAGGGGCTGGGGGCCATTTTCAGGCTGCCCACAGCTCCCATTGACCCAAGGTCCCAGCGAGGCTGGCATCAGGTTTCTGTTGTGTGTTTTTTTTTTTTATCTTCTATAATTGCAACACTGTTGCTTTGAGATAAGGCCTAAGCAGGTAAGGAAGCCTCCTATTTGTTTCAGCTCCATGGCTTGTATAATTGAAATGCTGTTACTGTGAGCAGAGGCTCAGCCAGCCTAGGCAGGCAGTTGCAACGGAAGCCTGCTGTTTACTCTAGTTAATTTGCATACAGCTGATCTGATTGGCTGGTAGGTATGGCTTAGGCTTCTCAGAGAGATAGTTAATTTGCATATTACTCTTTTATTATATTAGATTCCTGCCGGCCTGAGGAACACACCCCTGCCCCCTGTACATAAATTTCATTCACCAGGCCTCTAGTAAGAAATAAAGAGATTTACTATTAAGCATTCTATTTCAAAAATTAAGAACTGTGAACACATTAAAACTTTTAGGGCCCTATGTGTATAGTGTGAGGTGTGGAGATGGAAACGGGAGTAGGGTCTACGGGGGATGCATTTGTACTTACAGGGTGTTAATGTGCTACCTTTTCTCCAAGACCATAAAGATGATCTTCCAATTTTTTTAAAAGAAATTTGATATAACAGTCCTCAGGTTACATCAGGACTTGACATACATCATTTCATGGTTACATTGCTATCTCCCATCTAATCTAATAAAAGAGTAATATTGAAATTGACCGTTTGTATGGGACACCTAAGCCACGCCCACCAGCCAATCAGAGCAGCTGTATGCAAATTAACCCAGCCAAGATGGACGCTGGTGGTCATGGAGTTGCAGTAAACAGGTGGCTTCTGTTGCTCCAGGAGTAAGCTGGGCTGGGCCCGGCTGGGCCTTTCTGTGCTCAAGGCAACAATATAGTTGCAACATTGTTGCAATTATAGAAGCCACGAGCTAAAGCAGACAGGAGACTTTGTTAGCTGCCTAGACCTCAGCTTAAAGGAACAGTGAATCAATTATAGAAGATACATAAAACCTGGAAACCTACTTCTAGCCAGGCTTGCTGGGACGTTGGGTCAATGGGAGCTGTGGGCAGCCTGAAAGCCTGAAAACAGCCCTCAGGCAATCACCCAGGCTGGCCACACCCCAATGGGGTGTGGGACTCCACTGGGGGGATTGGCCAGTCTCCAAACAGCCATCAGCCCCTCACCCAGGCTGCCAGGTACCCCAGTAGGGTTCCCAAACCTGAAGGGACTGTGGGCTGCCTGACAACGGCCGTAAGCTCCTCACCCAGGCTGCCCAGTCACCCCAGTAGGGACCCAAAACGTGAAGGGGCATTGGGCAGGCTGAAAATGTCCCTCAGCTCCTCATCCAGGCTTCCGAGGGACCCTAGTGGGGACCCAAAACCTGAAGGGGCTGTGGGCAGCCTGAAAATGGCCCTCAGCCCACCACCCAGGCTGGCTACACCCCAATGGGGTAAGAGTCCACACTGGGGGGCTTGGCCAGCCTGCAAACAGCCATCAGCCTCTCACCCAGGCTGACCAGGCATGACAGCAGGTGGACGTCCCCCGATAGGTCCCAGATTGTGAGAGGTCACAGGCCTGGCTTAGGGACCTCCCAAGCGCACAAGTTTTTGTGCACTCTGGGTGGGGTGTCTCTCTGCCTGGCCTGTGACCTCTCGCAGTCTGGGACCCCTCGAGGGATGTCCACCTGCTGGTTTAGGCCCACTCCCCCGGCGATTGGGCCTACGATGGCAGTCAGACATCCCTCTGGCAGCCCGGGAGCCCTTGGGGGATGTCCACTTGCCAGCAGGGAGCAGGCCTATGCTGCAGTTGGACATCCTTAGTGCTTCTCAGGAGGCAGGAGAGGCTCCCACAACCACCACTGTACTGGCAGCTTTCTGGGTTGTGGCTGAGTGGAGCTCCCCCTATGGGAGTGTACTGACCACCAGCGGGGCAGCTCCTGCATTGAGTGTCTGCCATCTGGTGGTCAGCGTGTGTCATAGTGACCAGTCATTCCCAGTTGTTCTGCTGTTAGGGTCAATTTGCATATTACCATTTTATTAGATAGGATTATATAGGATAGAGGCCTGGTGCATGGGTGGGGCCGGCTGGTTTACCCTGAAGGGTGTCCTGGATGAGGGTGGGGTTCCCGCTGGGGTGCCTGGCCCACCTGGGTGAGGTGCTGATGGGTGTTTGCAGGCTGGCCACAGCTCCCATTGACCCAATGTCCCAGTGAGGCTGGCTGGAATCAGGTTTCTCAGGTTTATCTATCTTCTATAATTGAAACATTGTTGCCTTGAGCGGAGGCTACAGCTGGCCTTGGCATGTAGTTTTCCTCCATCACTGGTGAAATGAAGCCTCCTGTTTGCTTCAGCTCTGTGGCTTCTGTAATTGAAGCATTGTTGCCTTGAGCAGAGGCTACAGCCAGCCTAGGAAGGCAGTTTCCTCCATCACTGGTTCAATGGAAGCCTCCTGTTTGCTCTAGCTCCGTGCCTTCTGGCCACCATCTTGGCTGGATTAATCTGCTTACAGTCACTCTGATTGGCTAGTGGGTGTGGCTTAGGTGGCTTAGGTGTAATGGAGTGAGGGTCAATTTGCATATTACTCTTTTATTATATTAGAATATGAAAAGGTTCTGTTATTTAGACATATGTACATATATGCTTTATGGTTGTTGTTGGGTTTTTTTTTTAATTTACCACAAGTAAAGGTCAGGAATTGTTATCTTTTAATTTTTTTCTTTACTGTTTCACTTCATTACTGCTGTGTAACCATTCTGCCTGCCTGCCTGATGCCCCTAACTGTTCCCCTGCTCCATGTGAGTAACATAGGTGCTTATGTAGGAGGTTCCGACATATTGGGAAAATCGAGTTATGTCACGCCATAGGAACGGAACTCTACATAACCCAAGGACCTTATGTAATACCACAAGTCAGATGCCTTGAAGATGTTGACCTGCTTGGTTAGGCTTGGCTACGGGGTTCAACTAGGTTGCTCCAGGCCCCTCCATGGCTGGCCTGGCTCATGGACTCAGATTTCTAGTCGCTGTGCAAAACGACACTGTCAACGACACACCAAAGGAGCTGGGCCTCCTGTCTGGTTACTTATCCAGGGGACTGAGTGGGCTGTTGATGGCTCCTTGGAGATAGTTGCTCTTCTTTTTTTTCTTTTTTTTATGTTAATCCTCAACTGAAGATATTTTTCCATTGATTTTTAGAGAGAGTGGAAGGGAGGGTAGGAAACAGAAAGAAACATTGATGTCAGAGAATCACATGGATTGGTTGCCTCCGGCACACACCCGCACTAGGGCCAGGGAACCTGCAACAAGGTGCATGCCCTTCACCGGAATCAAACCCGAGATCTTTCAGTCCGCAGGCCACCGCTTTATCTACTGAGCCACACCAGCAAGGAAATGGTTGCTCTCAATGCAGCTGACAGTGGGCTCAGCGCTTCAGGGAGGCAGTGCAATATTGATCAGACAATGACAGTGACCCAGACTCCAGGCAGACATACCTCTAGCAGTCCGGGAGCCCTCAGAGGATAACCACTTGCCAGCAGGGAGCAGGCCTAAGTTGCAGTCGGACATCCTTAGTGCTGCTGAGGAGGCAGGAGAGACTCCCACCACCACCACTGTGCTGGCAGCCGTCAGCCTGGCTTGTGGCTGAGCAGTGCTCCCCCTGTGGGAGCACACTGACCACCAGGTGGCAGCTCCTGCATTGAGTGTTTGCCCCCTGGTGGTCAGTGTGTGTCATAGTGACCAGTCATTCCCAGTGGTTCTGCTGTTAGGATCAATTTGCATATTACTCTTTTATTATATAGGATTGTTTGTCTTTATTTCTGCAGCAAAGTAGTGAAAAAATAAGTGGCATTGAAA
>PVJC01032276.1:0-20042 GCA_004026665.1 Murina feae
GTGTGCAATCGTGGGCCCTCCGGTGGGAAACGTCCAGGCCTGCACTCACCAGCCTTCCCACCCCCCAGTGCACGAACTCTGAAGGGGCTGTGGGCAGCCTGAAAATGGCTCTCAGCCCCTCACCCAGGCTGGCCAGGCATGCCAGCAGGTGGACATCCCCCCCGAGGTGTCCCAGTCTGCAAGAGGGCACAGGCCGGGCTGAGGGACCCCCATCCCCCAAGTGCACAAATTTTTGTGCACTGGGCCCCTAGTATTGTTATAATATTGGTAGACATCTTATGTGCTATTTTAGACTCATGCAGTCACTTTGAAAAATGTTTCTAGATGTTTCAGCATTTCTTTAGAGGTGATTCCATGTTTATTTCTGTTGCAAAACTAACAGAGTGTGACTGACTTGTCTTGCAACACTGAGCCAGCCTGGGTAGCTGTGTGGAATTTAAAATAGAGGATCTGGCCTGGCCAGCGTTGCTCAGTGGTTAAGCACTGACCTACGCACCAGGAGGTCACCAGTTTGATACGTGGTCAGGGCACATGCCTAGGTTGCAGGCTCGAACCCCAGTAAGGGGGCGTGCAGGAAACAGCCTATCGATGCGGATGCATCACTGTTTCTCTCTCTTTCTCCCACTCCCTTCCTCTCTCTCTAAAAAAGTCAACAATTCGCCCTGACCAGTTTGGCTCAGCGGATAAAGCATCGGCCTGCAGACTCAAGGATCCCAGGTTCGATTCTGGTCAAGGGCATGTACCTTGGTTGCGGGTACATCCCCAGTAGGAGGTGTGCAGGAGGCAGCTGATCGATGTTTCTCTCTCATCGATGTTTCTAACTCTCTATCCCTTTCCCTTCCTCTCTGTAAAAAATCAATAATAAAAAAAGTCAACAAAAAAGTATGTAAAAAAAATAGCCGATCTGCATATTTAATTCCTAGTCACCCTCTTGACAATGCTAAACAGGCTTCTGATTCAAAGCACCCTCCAGATGGCTTCTCCGGCGAATCAGCTACTCATTGCAAACCTGTCACTAATGCAGTAACAATCCATCCAGGGTCACCATACCTGACAGAGAGCTTCACTGATTCGCTTTCATACTGCTTGACCAGCTCGTCCAAGTTTTTGCAAATCTGGACGACGAAGGGTGTCACTGTCCAGCCCAGGGACTTTCCGAAGTACGGCAAGGACTGCGTGACCAAGCTCACCCAGGCCGGGTGCATGCCGTAGCCATAGGCGGGCTGCAGGCCCCTCACCACGGCAGACACCAGCAGCCCCTGGGAGGTGAGGGGGTGCGGCTGCACGTACTGCACGGCGCTGATGGCCTGCTGGAAGTTCAGGGCCCGCCGCCACTCCCGTGACAGGTCTGGCTGGTGCTCAGCCTCCTCGTGGACCTGGCCCAGGTGATGTTCCAAGACGATCAGCACCTGCAGGAGCTTCAGCAGCTCGATCTGCAGGGGGTGCTCACTCCAGATCTGGTCCTGGCCCAAGCTGATGAGCTGCTCCTCGAAGAGGCAGTCTTCCCGTGGGGCCCGGCCTCGCTCCGTGGTGGCCAGACTGTAGCGCTTCTGGCTCGTGTACATGGAGGCCGACAAGGACAGCAGGACGAACTCCTGCACCTTGCACCTCTGCAGCAGGCTGCGGATGAACTCCACGCTCTTCCCTTCCGTGCACTTGGCCGCAGAGACCAGCTGCGTCATTATTCTAATCAAAACCTCCACGCTTTTCACCTGCACATCCCGGTTGCCGAGCAGGTCTCGGTGGGAGACCTTTAGGTAACAAGGGTAGTAGCTGCGCAGGAAACTCAGGCACAGGTAGGTGAGGAGCTCGATCAGCAGGGAGTGGGGGCACACATTGGGAGACTGGGTCTGGAGTTTGCCGTAGAAGCTTTGGCCCACGAGGGCCTCCTGGTGGCGTGCCAGGAGGTTGGAGATGAGGTTGAGGTGCGCGGTGGAGCTGGTGTCCATGCTGGTCTGGGACACGGCCTCGATGAACTCTTTGGGGTTGGTTTTGAGCACAGCCTCCAACACAGAGAAGGCATAGAGGACGCGCCGGGAGTCGTAGGGCTGCAGGTAGAGCAGGATGTGCTTGAACAAGGCCTCGATCATCTCCTGCCGCTCCCGCTGCTGCTTCAGCAGCCGGGACGCGGTGAGGGCCTGGAGCTCCGCGTCGGCCTCCTCATCACTGGAGAAGGACTCCGAGGCCTGGGTCCTGTCTGAGTCCACACGCGCCAAGCTTAACTTGGCACTGGACTTAAAACTCTCTGCCAGGAAGGCTGCAGGCCGGGGATAAGCCCTGCCGCCCGTGGGGATGGGCGCACAGCAACCCTCTTCATTGCTCAGCTCCTGGGGGTCGTGGGAGGGAGAGGACCAGGAGGATGTGTTCTCGCTGTCCGTGTGGGCGGAGCTCGTGTCTGCAGACTCAGTGTGCTCGCTGCTGTCGGCAGCATCTCGGGCCATTCTGTCCAGGAGGTCCGTGTAGTAGGGAAGATCTTCCTCGCTCAGCTGGCTTCCCGGCAAGCACTTCTCTGGCTCCTTCTCCACCTCGGCCCAGATGGCCTCGCGGTCCACAGTGGTGAACTGGTTCAGAGGCACGCCTTCCTCTGAGCTGCCCTCGGGCATACCACATGCCTCTTTGAAAGAGGTTTTCTTCCTGTTAAACCAACGATGCAAGTCTTCTGAAAATCATAAGATGACAAGCGACTTCAGAACAGAAGGCTGAGCTATGATATGTTCATTCTAGAGTGATCTTTGTCTTAAAGCCAGACAGAAGGTTACTTTTAATAAAATTCCCACCAAAAAATAAATAAAAATAAAATCCCCCATGAAACTACAGCACCAGAGTCTAGATTACATGATGGACAAAAGGCAGATAAGTGAACAGGTCTTTTAAACTGTCCGAGCAATCAGCCCGGCTGGTGTGGCTCAGTAGTTCAGCATCAACCTATGAACCAGGAGGATTAATTCCCGGGTCAGGGCACATGCCTGGGTTGCAGGCTTGATCCCCACACGTTTACAAAGTACCTGCACCTCGTTTGAGTCTGACAAAGTCACAAAGTGGGTCTAAGTTGCTTAACTGTCACAGCGGACAGCGGGTCCAACACCCTTCCCACCCTCCCTGGCCCGGGCACCCTGGGGACGCTGGGCTGGCTTGGCTGCCCGGAATGGGGAGCTCACCCGCCGAGTTCTCCTGCTTGAGGCAGTGAATGGAAGTCCTCTGGGTTTTGGGCTGGAGCAGCAGCAGGAGCAGGGGCTCGAGGATGCGTGCCACGTCCCCGAGGGATAGTGCCCGCACCAGCCAGCCCTGGGCCGCCGCTCCGATGGCACCGTCCGTGCAGGTCAGGCTGTCCAGCACCACGAACAGGGACCTGTGGAAGGGGATCATAAGGTTGGCGTGCAGCTCCATGTGTGGGATACCCCCAGGGAGTTCACGCACGCTGGGCTGTGGGCCCCAGCAGATGAGGACCTGGGATTTAAACCCTGGCTTCATGCTAGGATCAGCATGGGAGCTTTTAAAGTCCAGATCCCACCTAACCGGTTTGGCTCAGTGGATAGAGCGTCAGCCTTCGGACTGAAGGGTCCCAGGTTCGATTCCAGTCAAGGGCATGTACCTTGGTTGTGCGCACATCCCCAGTGTGGGGTGTGCAAGAGGCAGCTGATCGACGTTTCTCTCATCAATGTTTCTAACTCTCTACCCCTCTCCCTTCCTCTCTGTGAAATCAATAAAATATATTAAAAATAAATAACTAAATAAAGTCCAGATCCCCAGGCCTGGCCAGTATGGCTCAGTGGTTAAGTATCGACCTACGAACCAGGAGGTCACAGTTCAATTCCCATTAAGAGCAGATGCCCAGGTTGAGGACTCAATCCCCAGTAGGGGGGTGCAGGTGGCAGCCAATCAATGACTCTCTCTCATCACTGATGTTTCTATCTTTCTCTCCCTCTCCCTTCCTCTCAGAAATCAGTAAAAAATAAACAAATAAGGGGATGGGCTGCCAATAAGGCTGTATCTGACCCACACCTGGAGTTTCGAAAACAGGGGAGGGGCTTTTAGAAAACAATGTGGATTATAATGTACCTGCAATCAATTCCTATCTTAAGCCAGTTGATGACTTTACAAGTATATATACCCAGTGTGGCCACCACTT
This sequence comes from Murina feae, assembly GCA_004026665.1. Lineage (NCBI taxonomy): Eukaryota > Metazoa > Chordata > Mammalia > Chiroptera > Vespertilionidae > Murina > Murina feae. Next base: position 4,130 of record PVJC01032276.1, read on the forward strand.
CAATCAAGAACTAGACCTCCATTTCCCTACTCCCCTCCCCACACCTTCCCCATGGGGCATGCTCTGACAGCCCCCCCAGTGGCTTGAGGCACCGGAGTCACCGCCCTCCTCAACCACAGCAGGGAAATCCCCACCACGTATCTATTCACATGTGTCCAGCCTGAAGCCACTCGGGATTCTGAGAGCGGCTGCTGAGCATCAGGAATGTGAGGTCACGTGGTCCGAGTCCCGCATCCCCCGCCTCCCCAGCCCAGCACGCTGACTGGGAACCTGCAGAGTGCCTTCTGCCTGCGGGTCAGTAAGGAAGGCAGCCTCACCTGTCGAAGGAGCGGTTGTGCGACGTCACTCGGCTGCCCTGGATCTCCCGAGTCAGGTGCCAGAGGACGGAAAATCTGAACAGAGCCTCCAATCTGGTTCCCTTGATTAGGAAATAAATGGGTGTGAGGAGCTGGTTTCCCAGCAGGACACTGTTCTTAGTTGCATGAAACCCAACTGAAAAGCAAAGGAGAGCGCAGGAGCAGGCGGCAGTGCCGCAGAGGCAGGAGGTCCCTGCCCGGTGCCCGCGCCGCCCCTCTCCCCTCGCTTTCTGTACCATGGCGCGCTGTCAGTAAAGAGCCTGGTTGCCTGGTCCAGCCATGGAGCTACCCCTGCCCAGGGCCATAGGGAGGCTGTGGTGGCAGGGAAACAGGGGAGTGGGGCTCCTGCCCTTCCCTGGGAAGTGACAGGCCCATGGCTCAGAGCACAGGACACCGCTGCACTGCAAGGACAGCCAGGGCTGCGGGGCCGATGCCTTCTCTTGACGGCCTCCTGGGCCAGCACTTCCAGCAGCGCAGGCACCTGCAGGCCCGCAGGCACCAAGGCAATCGGGGCACGGGGCAGGTTTCCCTGGGGAGCCCTGAGGTGAACACAAACCATGTTTTGGGGACTCCCAAGGCGACAGCTTGTGTGGCGGAGGCCTTCTAGTCCTGACATCCCTAACGCTTCTGCTCACTAACCAGGAGGTCCACCAGCCCCAGAATGACCCCAGCTGGATGTATGCAGTCTGCCCTGGGCACGTGAGTGACAGGCTGCCCATCACAGGACGGAGGCTGGGGCTGCAGACTTGCCTTGTCGGGGTCCAGGAGGGCGTGGCAGATGATGTCCTCGCAGATGCTAGCCGTTGGGGCCAGGCAGTGCAGCCGGTAGAACAGCTCCACGCTGGTGACGTGGTGCTCCCGGGTCTCCTGATTCAGCTGGTTCCACAGCACACGAGCCACCCTCTGGGACAAAGGGGACATGGTGTGAACCAGGTGTGAACCAGTCCAGTCCTGGGACCAAGATCCTGGCTTCTGCCTACATTTGCTACGTGAGAATCCTTAAAAGACAAAGAAACATCGTCCACAAACAAAATAAACCAAACCAAAGCCAACCAGGAAGCCCAGCAGAAGTCATCTGCACAGGCCACGATGCGGGTCACACGTGGAGCTTGCCACCAGCGGAGACCCTCAGCTTCAGAGAGGGGTCAGCTGGGAGCACGAACCAAGCCCGCCTGGCGCCAGCGCCCGGCGCTGGGGCTCCAGAGACGTGCCCTCGGCCACCACTGTGACGGACACACAGCATCTCCCCACCTAGGTGGGTTCTGATCAGCTTTCGGCTTCACTGCCACAAACCTGCCTGTTCCCACTGCCGTGGACAGAGCCACGGCCAATGCCTGGCTCACGGCCAGGACCCGAATTGTATCCCACGAGTCCTCCGTCTCCCAGCCCTGACCTCAACTCTGTACACAAGTGGGGCCAGGGGCCAGCTGCAGCTCCTCCCTGAGTCCAGGGAGCACCCAACTCAATGGGGTGCAGCTCCAAAGCAGGAATGGTTTCCATTTCCGGGAGGAGGCTATCTGAAGGCATTCTTCCAGTCATAGAAAGGACGTCTCCCAGATTATGGTATTTCAGGGACGACTTAGATAAAAGAACGCTTTTGGTCCATCTGTTTCCATGTGACAAAGCCGTCTTCTCTGCACAGAGCACTCTGGCCACCGCCGGCTCAGCGGCCTGCCCAGGAGTTATTTCTGAGCTGAGGGAACGTGGTTTCCCAGGACCACGCTACGGCTCAACTGCTGCTGCTGGAAACTCGCTCCAGGGCCAGACCCTATGCCAGGAGCCCACGGCGGGCACAGTCCTATCTGGTGTCACCAGCGCTGCCACCTTCCTCACCACAGCGGCCACAGCCCTGGGGACAGCTTTTTGCACATGGGCCAAGAGGAGGACCCAGGGTCCACCCCCTGCTCTCCGGCGGGAAATACCTGATAGAAGTCTGTTTTCTCCGCGATGACCTTTAGGGTTCCTGGCGCGATGGGAGGCACCGTCACCATCTGCAGCTTGCCGAGAAACGGGCTGTACCCAGAGCTTTTATAGCGCCTCATCTTGTCCTCGATGACAAGAGCGAGGGACTGGGAGTGGTTTATCACTTCCAGCAGCGTGGAGATGGCCACGTTCTGGAGGTAGCAGTCGGTCCCACAGCAGCAAATGGTCATGAGGGATCTCAGCCACGCGGGAAAAGTGGACTCGCCGGCCCCTGGAAGGAAGTCAACCAGACGTGTTGGGAACAAGCAAAGCGCCGAGAATGGTGCTCGGACGCACAGCCTCTGACTCCCTGCCATCGGGAGGCCTCCTGGCCTCCAGTGGGGACCTGGGTGCAGGCAGCACTCCAGCCAGAGGGTGAAGGAGACCGCGTCTGCTTCCATACACTTGTCAGATCATCTGCCCTCGACCTCAGGGCTTTGAGATGATTCAAAATGTCTGTTTTCTTTCAGTCTTAGGTACAGTTAAATTCTTGCTTAATTTACATGAAAATTCACATGTTTGGGTTCAAATTGTTTTCCCAGAGCCCTCTTGGTGGCAGGGCACATGGCACTGGCTTGAAAAGGGCAGAAACAGATGGAGGGACCAATTCTCCATCCAGGTCTGTGCCACTGGCAGCGGGCGCCAGGAGACCGAGGGTGCAGAAGTTTAAGGTAATGACTTAGAAAATCCTGCCCTACGTTCATTCCCACCACCCTAATCACGCTTTGTTCCCCACCTTCCCTCTATCCCTTTCTCCCCACCTCCCTCTGTTTAAAGTGCTCTCTGCCTGCTATGGACGGAATGAGACCTGTCTAATTCATGCAGAAACCCCAGCTCTGGGGGGATGGCCTGGAGGCGGGCCTTGGGATGTCCCTGGGTTTGGATGAGGGCCTGAGTGCAGGGCCTTCAGATGGGATATCAGAGGCCCCCCACACCCCAGGAAGTGAGCACTGAGATGGTGTCTGTCTGTAACCAGGGGGAGACGTCACCAGGAACCGACTATGCTGACACCCTGATCTCGAACTTCCAGGCCCAGAACTGAGAAGATAAAGTTCCAGCGTTTAAGTTGCTCGGTCCATGGTATTTCATTAGCGCACCTGAGCCCAGACACTGCCTGCTATGGGTTGAACGATATTGAATATTCAAATATTCGACTGAAGTCCTAACCCCTTATATACTTATATAATTAATTACAGTGGGATCACAGCAGCGTGGCCCCAACCCAATAAAGCAGGTGTCCTTAAGAGAGGGAGACCTGAACACAGGCGGGCGCGCGGGGAGAGCGAGGTAAAGACCGGAGCTACAATGCTGCACGGCAGAAGCGAGGGGAGGCAGGAGCTCAAACTCTGGCCTCAGGACTGGAGAGAACACATTTCTGTTGCTTAAGCAGCTTGTTTGTGGCGGCCTTTCATGGCGCCCTAGCAGACGAAAGCACAAATCTTTAACACCAGCTCTCATGAAATAGTCTACTGGCCATCAAACACCTTTTAGGTTCCAGCCCCTTTAATGGACAGACACCCAACATACAAAAATAAAGACCCAGCTTCACCCATCTGCCACCCGCACACACAGCTAATTAGAAACTACGGGAGAGAGCGAGTGGGGCCTGGCTCCTCCCTGAATGACATGATCCCTGCTCCTCTGAGACATCAACTGCCTAAGCACCACGAGTCCCCAAGACGGGCCACCTCGGGCCACCGCTCACCGGGGGGCTGGAAGAGCGTCTCCCAGAGCCGCTCCGTCTCCTCCTCGGACAGGTAGATGGGGAAGGTGGCGCAGTCCAGCAGCAGGTGGCAGGCGGCGGCAAAGGCCTCCCTGCAGGCCTCGCTGGAGCCGCCCAGGTCAGGGACCACCTGGTCCACGGCCCAGTCTCCCCTTGTCTGGCCAGGGCTGCTGGCCAAACGTGATGGTGGCTCCACATTTTTGGTCTTAAATGGAGACCCTCGAACTGTGAACCAGTCTGAAAGCATCTGCTTAAACTGGGGCACGCTGATGGGCCTGGCATCCCACGAGTTCTTCCTGCCGCGGGGGCTGGGCTCGGGGCCCCGAGGCACACCCTCATCCCGCTGGCCTGCGGGCTCCGTGGCCCGGCTTTCCTCTCCAGACACCGTCAGCTGGACTCCAAAGATGTTCTTGTGCGCAAAGTTGGCGATCAGCTCTTGGAGGCAAAAGAACGTCCTCTGCATACTCCCGCCCGCCTTCCAGACATCGTCTCTTTCCGGGGAGATGCGGGGGACCCGCAGGTGCTCCGAGAGCTCTGGCGACGACGCACTGAGCCCGATCCCGCTGTCTTCAGACTTCAGTGCAGGAAACGAAGCATCTTCATCATCTGCGATTACAGCCTTTGTGTCTAAAATTACGTCACTGTTTTCACCTTTCACTGGACTCTGCAAAAAATGGAAGTTTATAATGTGCATCTTGTAAGACCAGGAGATTGAATATCAGCCAAATTAGGCAAACCGTAAATGTGCTCTTCCTGGTTTTAGAATCAGAATTCTCTACACCAAGAGGACCCCTGTGCACAGTAACACAGTGAAGACCGCACACAGGCCGGGCAGAGGCGCTGGCCCCGGGAGGGGCAGACATTGCCATGCCCTCCAGGATATTTATTTAGACTCTTCAGCATTTAAAAAACGTAGTTAAAAACAGTTTGACGGATTTAAAAGTATGAATGATGAAACTGGGCTGAGGGTAAAATAAAGACATAAAGAAATAAAATAAGAGAAAGCTAGAATAAAGTTTTCACACACACGTACACATAACACATACAAACACATCCACACACATGTATGTGTATAGTAAGTCCTCACTTGATGCCAATAGATTTTGCAACTTTAAACAAAATGATGTAAAAAGAAAGCGATTTATTTATCGGAGACTGAGATAAACCGGAGTCAAGTTCCGTGGCATCCCATCCTTAAAACCAAACGCCGCCATCCTGAGGCTGCTGTGTGTGCTTGTGTGGCTTTTCCAGAGGGCGGGACGTCAACCTTCAATGAACCAACCTCTCCTCTCACACTGTTCCGTAGGTAACACCACATTAACTTTAAAATTCCTCAGCATACAACCTACGGTGCTGTCTAGGGAAGACTGAAAAGAGTGTTACGCACATATTCTTTTTAATTTGTAGACTGCACATACTTAAATTTATATCTTAAGTCATTTTTAGAACATTTTCCTTCAATAGCTAGAATAGAGCCGCTGCCCCAGTTTAAACTGATGATCTGCAATGGCTATTGGGGAGAAATAAGGACTAACTTTGCAACTGAGGCAGCAGTCGGAACGGGTCTGTGGGTCGAGACTCCAGTCCCTCACACAGCTCATCCCGTGGGCAAGGGGAGGGGTTCCTTCCATAGAGTGAGGACCTGAGAAGCGTACTGCAGGTATTACCTAGCCTCCCAGTCCTCACACCTGTGCGTACCGACCCTGAGTCACCTTCTGCTCCCGGGAAGGCACAAGCTCCTCCCGGCTCAGAGGACCATTCTGGTGCCCCTGGCACGTACCGAGTTTCTGCTCGTGGCCTCCGCATCCAGGTAGGAAGGCGGCATCTGGACCTTGCTGAGCACCTTGAAACACGTCTTCAGGGCGTGTGTGAGTTCGGGCAAGCTCAGAGCCTCCACAGCCTCGGACAGAGGCTGCACCAGGCAGGCGAGCACCTGCGGGAGGTACTGGGTCTGCACCTCCGAGTACAGCTCCTGGGAAGCAGACACGGGTTAATGAATGTGGTCCGGCTTAAATCAAGGGAAATAATGCACCTCACAACGCTTCTTGGTTGCATTTTTTTTAGAGAATAAGGAAGGTTCACGTGAACTCCCAAATCAGAGAACAAAACAATGTTTCTTTCTGATCTGGACAAATCATGGACTTTCGTCTCCTTTCAAATGGCTTCCCGCTTTCTAATAGAAAACCACTGCCGCATTTATTTCTATTTCGAGGCAACTAGCTTCCTTTGGAGAAACCGGCCAACTACAGAAGTTTAAGTAGGAAATACATTCACCCCCACTCTCAAACACAGTATGACGCCCAGTTCACCATCCGCTTACGTGACTTCAGCTCAGCCCCCTTAAAGCTGGCTCCAACATTACAACCCCTTTAAAGTAAGACATAAAATGCAGCAGGTTTGTTAATAGGCCAACAAGACTAATGATGTCATAGAACCCTGGCCAGCAGTGGTTGGAGCATCATCCCCTACACCAAAGGGTGGTGGGTTCTATTCCCAGTCAGGGCACATAGCCAGGTGGCCGGTTTGATCTCTGGTCATGGTGTGTGCGGAGGCCAACTGATTGATGTTTCTCTTACATCGATGTTTCTCTCTCCCTCCCAAAATCAATTTAAGAAATAAAAATAAAAATGTCACAGCAAGCGCTGAATCAGCCCTCCCCAGCAAAGGCCCTTCCTTACCAGGGGAATGACGTCCAGCAGGAACACGAGGAGGGTGCAGAGCTCCGCGACCGTGGGGGCAGGGCTGACCCTCTTCTCAGCAATGGGACTCGGCTTCGCTGGTCTACCGAAGTCCCAGGAGAGAAAAACAGAACAAGTCTTTCTCCTACGATAACTTCAAACATTTCTTTAATTTTCAATGAAACTACTTATTCTATTTCAAACAGTGAAATGTAGCTTCTATAGTGCCAATTCTTAAGCTTTGGTGCCTAAAACCTCCTAACCCAGAAAAGTATTGAGAAGAGTCTTGAGCCCTAGCCGGTGTGGCTCAGTGGCTAGAGCATTGGCCCTTGAACTGAAGGGTCCTGGGTTTGATTCTGGTCAAGGGCACATACCTCAGGTGCAGGCTCGATCCTTGGCCCTGGTCAGGGCACACGACGCAGGAGGCAACCAATAGATGTGTCTTTTCTCTCACACTGATGTATCTCCCCATCCCATTCTCTCCAAAAATCAATGGAAAAATATCCTCGGGTGAGAATTAATAATGAAAAATAAAAATAAATAAGTGTCTTGAATCTGCTTGTCTCCAAAACGGGTTCATGGTGATGTGAGTGTCATCAGTTCGGATAAGGGTGGTTCCTACCCACGCGGGACCCACACCCAGAGATCTGGAGCGGTGTCACAGCCACCATCCCAGGCTCCAGCCCTGCCCAGGCTGCTCCAGGGAGGAGCCTGGCTGGAGCACAGCGCAGGCTGGACACTGCCCACTTGCTACTCCCTGTAGGTCACCACCACCCCGGATTCTGAGCTGGTGTAATTCACCAGATTCAAAGTGACATAAAGCTGACTACAGTGGCTGAAAGATGAACGCTTTTACCTGACCAGTTAGACACTGATTTCAGTAGGGGTTTAGGAGACTGACAATCAAACACTGAACCACAGAACCACAGAGTCGAGTTTCCTTCACAAATCAAGCCTCCAAAGGGCTGTGCAAGGAACGCGGATTTACCAGAGCAACTAGGAAATGCATGGGGGTGGCAGGGGGGTGAGGGGGTTCTATACTTCGACTTTCATAAATGAAGAGGCTCCAGAACTGTGTGGCAAATATGATGGGAACCTTCTTAATGGCAATGCCTTTTATCCCATTATAATCTCAAGTGAATTCTTCCCAGTTGTGTACTCTGCAGAAACCACCCAACTTTAGCCCGTTACGATAAGCAGCCATGAAACCACGACACCCTCTGCTTCTTCCGGAATGTTCATTATCCTGAACTGGACACTCACCTAAAGCAATCCTCAAAACACCTTGTCATGTAGTCCCAGAGAAAGTCTGTGCTGAGGGAAGTGACCAGCAAATTCACCGTTTTGACGATCTCAGAGGCATTTCTGTTTTCTTTTATTGCACTGTAAAGGGAGAGGGATGCTTGTAAATATATCTATGAGAACCACTGTATGACAAGAACACCATGTCTGGAAAACAAATTCACTTTAGCATTCACAAGTTATTTCTAGAGAGACCGACAAACTTGGTTTAAGATAAAAATATTACTCACTGTTCTTCTATAGGAAACAGCATGTACAATGCCACCCTAAACACTCACTCTGTCGACACATTCTCTTAGAAATAAGCTTAAGAGCTTTCATAAAAAAAGGTGATATAGAAAACCAGTTTTAGTCCCGCTGCAGGCAACTAGATACTCTACTGTTGAAATAACATGGCACAACCCCTGAGGGGGACATCTGGTTGACACTTAAATGTGCATCTTCTATGACTCAGAACCCGACTCTAGGGATTTACCCCACACAAAGCTCTGCGCACAGGATACCACTGCAAGGTCATTCAGAACACTGAAAAGGTGCCTCGGTGCTTCATCACTGGCCTAGCAACCAGGAGGCCACAGTTCGATTCCTGGTCAGGGCACATGCCCAGATTTCGGGCTCGATCCCCCCAAGTGGGAATCAAGGAGGCAGCCAGTCAATGATTCTCTCATCATTGATGCTCCTGTCTCTCTCTATCGCCCTTCCTCTCTGAAATCAATAAAAATATACTTGTAAAAATGCCGATAAAGTGGAAAGCACCTAAAAGTCAATCAGTAAGAGAATGGCAAATCAGTCAGAATTTCTTACGTAAGTGATAAATCCTTCCCGAGGAATCTAAGGCAACCATTATATCCCACAGGAGAGCAGAACTCACAACTTGCATTTAAAAAAATAAAGGCAACTAAACAGTGTAATTCTATCTTTAATTCTATCCCCCCCTGTATATATACATACATACATACATATATATGTGCATTTATGCACTGAAAATCTAGAAGGAAATTAAAATGTTTTGTTTTTTCTCTGAAGGGCAGTGGTATTATGGGAGATCCCTTATCTTTTAAAAAATATATATATTTTTATTGATTTCACCGAGAAAGGGAGAGAGAAACATCAATGATGAAAAAGAATCACTGATTGGCTGCCTCCTGCACGCCCCCCACTGGGGATCGAGCCAACAACCTGGGCCTGTGCCCTTGATCAGACTCTAACCTGGGACCCTTCAGTCCGTAGGCTGACGCTCTATCCACTGAGCCACACCGGCTAGAGCTGATCTCTTTTCTTGATATCTTTGAGTACTGTTATATTTTACAATGGGCATGTACTGTTTTCATATTCAGAAAAACAATAAACTACTTGGGGAAAAATTAAGCAAACACTAAGAATTCTTGGTACACTGACAATTAGAAAACCAGAAAAATCTTCCAATCGACTTAAATTTTCAACATACCCAGGGCCAATTCAGGCAGAAGGAAATTATATCAAGAGTAAAGTAAGGAGATTTAACTACCTTAAAAATAACAAAAACGGGAGAAAATAAAAAAGAAAAACAAAACATAGGGCTGATAGATAACTAGACACTTTAGGTTAACGTGTCTGCTATCTCCCAAATCCTCCCTCCCCCTGCCCCCAGGGTCCTAGAGCACGTGGCCTGGATAGCCTGTACCTTGACCCCTTGACCCCCCAAAACTCCTCATCTCCTGAAGGCTCATGTCCCAGCTCCCCTTCATGACCTCCCCTCACCAGCCTCCCCGCCTAAGTCACTGCTGGGTAACCTAGATCCGCCTGCCTCCACTGACCGCTCTTCATACTGGACCAATAAATACAGTCTGTGCTTCCCAGGCTAGGGCAGGGACTAGATGAAACCCCTTTAGACCCCTCCCTGAATTCAGGTCAGTCACTTCATGTGGACCGACGCATCATTACGATGACCTAGGCTGCATCTCCTGTCCCAGATCTGCACAGTTTATGGTAAACAACAGAGAAGTGAAATCATGGCATTTGGGAGGGAAGAAGAGGGTGAAGTGGGAGGCCCAGCCCAGACCTGGTCAGCAGACTCCCACTCTGCGTGTAGCTAAGCTGGAGATCGGAGCCAAGCGCGTCTCTGCAGTAGGAATAAAAGGCCCGGATGACTTCGAGAAACAAATCCCCAACCACCTGAGGCCCTGCAATGAAAAGGAAAACGGCCCGAGAAAGATTAACAACCCATTTGTAAGTCAGTAAATGGCACACGCAAAATGTATAGAGCAAGCATGTCAATCTCGCGGCATTCGGTGCCCTGGCCTTGAGTCTGACATGCTTGGTATAGAGTAACTCTCTACACTTGTGATTTATATTGTCTAAAATGCTCAGAAACCTAAAGTGTAGCAATGACAGTATTAGCTGGGCATGAGCACCCCTGAAAATGGTCAATATTTTTGTAGAGCTTACTGCATGCTGGACACTGCTCTAAGCCTTTTACGTCTATAACTTATTTAATCCTCACAGCAGCCGCATGACCAGGTGCTAAGTTGATGTCCTGGTTACAGGTAAGAGGACTGAGGTGGAGTTCAGGTAACATCAAGCCAGATTCTGTTGGGTGGAGCAGGGCGCATGCACAATGTGTTTGTTTTTTTTTTGTCCTGAGCTCGCTTGTATTTTTAAAAATTTTTATTGAATTTATTTGGTGACACTGGTTAAGTATGCGCAATGTTTTATTTATTTAAAAAATTATTTCTATTGATTTCAGAGAGGGAGAGGGACAGAGAGATAGAAATATCAATTGAGAGAATCACTGACGGGCTGCCTCCTCATGTGCCCTACTGGGGATGGAGCCCGCAACCCGGGCCTGTGCCCTGACTGGGAATAGAACCCTGACCTCCTGGTTCATAGGTCGACGCTCAACCACTGAGCCCTGCTGGCCAGCCCTTTGTTTCTTGAAAATAAAACCGAAGCTCAACTGAAGTCTGACGTTTGATGAAGATGTGTCCTTACAAAGTCGGTGCTGTGAGTGCTCGGCAGGCACCCACGCAGCCAAGCACAACGGGAGCTCAGAGGATCTTCCCAACACCAACGTTCAAACCTCCATGTAAAGCTTTCACGTGGTGCCCAGAGAGGACACCTGAACCCCTAACACGAGTAACGCACTTCAAGATTCTGAAATCCCAAAGGTCCACGTCTATCTGAAGGGAGTGCTGACTTCCGCCCACGGTGTGTAACGCCCGTTCCTAACAGTACCTATTTCCGGCTTGTCCAGCAGACTGGTGAGGATGCGGAAGGGCCTGAGGTACGCGACGTGGCGCTCCTCTGCATCAGCGTCCGAGAACTTCTGGTGCAGCAGCTCAGCCAGACCCTGTGTTTTTTAAAGCCACATGTGAGGATACTGTACACAGTGGCGCCTGACATGACTGGCGGTTCTCTGGGGCAGAGAGGGAGTGGGTGTGCAGCACTGAGGACACAAATGCTCCTGACCGGGTGCCAGCAACATGCCCGACGCCTACTTTAAGGTCCCGCAGAGAAATATTCTGAAGCGCATGATCAGGAATGGGGGTCGACTTCCCAGAAATGCTCCTTTACCTCAACTAAAAGGTCTTTGGAATATTTTTCAAAAAAATACGAGGACTGGTCTTGGTGAGAACTTGAGGTTTCGGATTCTGGCATGACGGTATTTCCTTTGATGTCTGAACCTATGAAAGAACAAGCATTATGAGTTGTGAGGAGCTCTGCACATAGAAAGAGCATCAGCCTGTGCAAAGGTCTCATGCTACGATATTTCTAAAAATAAAATTCCTCTGACAGAACACAAATCAGATCCCCAAAACCAAGGCACATGACCGCCCTCCTGATGGTGGAGAGCTAAGGGTCGGACAGACAGAATTCCACCTCAATGGGCATCAAGTTGGTCTGTCCCACGAATTCAGCCTGATGGTGTTTGGCAGGAGTGATTACCAGGGTCTAATGGAGCATCACTTTTTAAAACCAGTGTTTATCTGGACAGCATCACATGACATCAAGGCATTCTCATCTGTGCGTCCTTCTGAACCCTGGGCAGGTCTAGGAGGTCCGCAGAGTGAGGAGCAGCGTCCTTGTTGGACAAAGAACCTGAGGCTCCTGGGGCTGCGGCAGGAAAGAGCAGGACCAGCCCCACTAGAGGGAGGGATGCACTGAACAAAACCATCCTTTTGATAAAAATGCTTAAAGAGTCACAGCGAAATCCTTCACAAGCTTCTGTGCAATGACTTCTGAGACTTTCACAAGCAGGGGAGAGAGGGAAGGGAGGGGCAGGGGGCTTTCTGACTGTGGTGTGGTAAGGTCTATGTGCTGGGAGTTAATAACTATCCTGTAGGACACCATATTGGTGGATACATGTCTTCATGTATTTGTCCAAACCCACCACATGTACTACACCCAAAGCGCGCCCTAATGGGTGCTGTGGGCTCTGGGAGATGACACATGCCACCATGGGCTCATCAACGATAACAGATGTACCTTCCTGGGGGCATGCTGACGATGGGGAGGTGGTGCCTGTGTGGGAATAGGGGGTGTATGGAAAGCCTCTGCCCCTTCCTCCTAATTTTGCTGGGAACCTAAAACTGCTCAAGAAAAATGAAGTCTTTAAAATCACGAGAGTCTCGGCCTGTGACTTCCTGGACCCCATCCCTGTGAACCTGCTGCCAACAGTCAAGGGCTCCTCCCTACAGTTCACAGGCTGCGAGGCACAGCAGCACCGCCCTGGGCGCACGCGCTCCATTATCCAGGCATCTCCCGGCATCTCAGGCCACACTAACCCCCTCTGCACAACACTGCCTTCCACACACATTCCACGCCTGTGGGTTTTCTCACAGCCCCGCCCTGTGGAACTTCTCCATAGCAGCTGGCTTCTCCTTGGATAAGGTTTAGGGCAGTTTTCATGGTATTCTAAGCTTTTTAAAGTGGAATTCGGTTAGCATTTAAAAAAACTCATGTGTTATCTCCATTTTTAAAGTAATAGCTGCCAACTAGGCAGCGTGTGGTGGGCACGGGGGGACCCAGCCGCCCAGGGCCACAGGCACACGGGAGGACTCCGACACGTGCCCGTCGATGGAAGTCTCTGACCCCAGGCCGCCCGGGAGGTGTCCCTGTGCTTCCGGCCGTGTGTGCTCCGCAGTACCTAGCAGCCACGCGTACAGCCGTCTGTTTAGAGACATGTCTCTCCGCAGCAGGGTCTGGGCGGCGGCGGCCAGGATGCGCACGACGTCGGGTCTGAGCAGGGGGATGGCTCTCTCCTCGGAATCCTAGCAGGACAGGGAGACGGTCAGGTCAGTGCCTGGCCTTCTGGCACGCGGCCCTTCCTCACTGGTCTCCAGAGCTTCCTCCTAACAGGCAGTTCTCCAGGAGCCGGGGACAAGCTGCTCCGTTTCTGCTCCGTGGTCAGCATCCTCACATGTGAACCGGGACCTCTCAGAGGCTGAGAGCCAGTGGCGATCATGGAACAGCTGCTCACCGCCCAAGACCAACACTGAGGTCCACCCTGCCCACTGCCTCCTCGGAAATACCAGGGACCTCTCCCTCACAACACGACTCACCAGACAGGCGCACAGCGGGAAGAAGAAGAGGACGATTTCTAGCGTATTTCTTTGCACCAGAACGTTTGAGTCCAACAGTGATGCGCACAAAGCCTTCACCTATAAAGACACACGACACAGACGTTGCATTCCCAAGACATTCATGTCATTTGCCGGCTACTCTTTGGTCACAGAAAGGAACTTGAACCTGCCCTGTTAAAGCATGAGGAGCAGAAGGACAGGTATAGACATGGGAAGCCTGGGTTCGAGTTCTAGATGCTGGGGGCTGTGAGGTCGAGAGGCTGGTCCACTGCAGCCCTCGCCTGCTCATCTCAGAGCCAGAGGGCTTTGGACCACATGGTCAGGTTCTGAGACCTCAAATCCTATGATTCCAGAAAGGAATGTCTTTAGGTTCCAATAGATACTTCCGGCTAAACTCAACTCCAGAGACATTGTATCCAATGGACTGCAAACCAGTTCAGTACCTGTTTTGAGCGTCTTTTCTGAGCGCAGAAGGTAGAGCATAGTTGCAGAGTGGATGATGAGAGTATAAGACAAACGTCAGTAAAAAGCTAGGAGAATTCAGCAGGAGAGAAGGAGAGACCTTTATTCTAGAAAAACCAGGAAGCTTTGTGGGAAAGTTCACAGGAAGCTCACAGGGCAGGAAGCATCTCCATGGAGACCCCTGGAGAAGAGGGGTGGGCAGCTAGTGCAGGAGGAACCCCCGGAGCAAACACAGCATCCCACCCAGTTTCCAGGCCGGGTGGGCGGTGGCTCTGGGAGTGGGGGGGCCAGAAGGGGAGAGTGAGGTATTTGGTGGGTTGGGAGCAGACTGTTAAGAACACTCTAAAGTTTAGACTTTGGGCAACAGAAGCCAGATATTTTTCACACAGTGTGGACATGAGCAAAGCTAAGCAAACCTCTTAGTAACGGAAAGGGAGAGGATGGGTAGAGAATGGGAAAGAGAAACACCAGTTAGAACTTATGCTGTGGTCTGGAAGCAAGACTGCAGAAGTTGGAGCAGGACCGTGGACATGGAGAGAGAGACAGACAGAAGCAGCACCAATGGCCAGGAGAGAAAGGGACATATTTATGAGGCTCTCCGGGTGCTAAGCACAGTGCAGGGCTTAACCCGCAGAGGGCCCGGAGGAAAACCTATTATCCCCACGCTGCAAAGAGGAACGGGCTCAGGGTAATTCACACCAAAATGCTGCCTTTCTCTCAGCTGAATTTCATTTCCAACATTTCTCGTTCCAAGCGTGAGTGCACCACTAGGTGGCGCTAGACAGCAGGCCATTAAACACTCAGGTGCGTTTGGGAAAAGAGACCAAGACCTGGGAAGTTCCTGTGTTTTAAGGTCATGAGAAGGCATATCACAGCCAGGGAAGAGGGCTGCCCTCGAAGGGGAGAGATGGGCACCTGACAGGGAAACCTGACAGTCTAGGCTAGAGAGCAGCCAGAGGAGATGGGGCTGGGGTGGGACCCAGGCAGTGGCCAGGGGAGGAGCCTCCTGGGCGGGTGGCAGGCAGTGGGCAGTGGGCCGTAGGCAGAGGAGCGAGCAGGGTTTTATAAAGCGGCAGCGTGTGTGCAAGGCTCTCAGAACTTCACCGCTAACCGTCTGCTGAAGAGCAGGGCCTCCTGCAGGGCCCCTCGCCTGCGAGCAACATGCGCCCGAAGACACACTGCAATGCGTGTGTTAAAAACAAGCGCCGCCATCCTGAGGACACCCCCGCCTCGTCTGGCTCAGGCGCTCATCCTTACACACTCGGCCTCCACTGACGTCCCTTCATGGCCCCAGTGACAGTCTGTGACTGTGTGCCCAGGGCCCCCCCACCCCCAGCGAGAAGCTAGCACCCACCGTGAGCTGGTGATCCGTCCCCAGCATGTGCTTCTGCTCCTTGCCAGGCAAGTCCCTGCTGATGTGGCTCACCACAAAGAGCGAGGCGGGCAGGCGGATGGTGGGGCTCGCCAGGGCACTCCCCCAAAGGGCAGCATAGAACACCTCTTTGCCCACCACCTGGGACAGTCTCAGGAGCAGAGCGTCTGTTCTGTGGACAAGAGACGACAGTATCAGGGCTCCTTCCCCACGTGCCCACGTCTCACTGTGCTGCCCTGGAGTAGCCCAGCTCGCTCTCCCTTGTCTTTCTGTGTTTGTCCACCTGCCACCATCACTGAATCTGCTAAAACACACACTTCCTGGGAGCTACAGCTTTGGGCCTACAGGCAGCATGTGACAGGCCATGTCACCACAGCACCCAAGTCACTACAGCACTGAGGTCACCGCAGCACCGAGGTCACCGCAGCACCGAGGTCACCGCAGCACCAAGGGCACCGCAGCACCGAGGGCACCGCAGCACCCAGGTCACCGCAGCA
>PVJC01032277.1:0-20045 GCA_004026665.1 Murina feae
GAGGGAGAGAGGGAGAGGGAGGGAGGGAGAGAGAGAGAGAGAGAGAGAGAGAGAGAGAGAGAGAGAGAGAGAGAGCATCAATACCAACATGAGACACATTGATTGGTTGCCTCCCACATGCATCCCAACCAGAGTCAGGGATCACACCTGCAACCAAGTTACACGCCCTTGACCAGGAATAGAGCCCTTGGCCAGGAATCGAACGTGCGACCATGCCAAAATCATTTTTGAGAAAGGTCAAGAAGCAATTCAATGGTAAAGATAGTCTTTTTCACAAATGGTGCTGGCACAACTGGGTATTAATAGCCAAAAAAATTAATAATAGCCCAGCCAGTGACACCGAGTGTGGACCTATGAACCAGGAGGTCATGGTTCAATTCCTGGTCAGGACATGTGCCCAGGGTTTCAGGCTTGATCCCGAGTAGGGAACAGGCAAGAGGTAGCCAACCAATGATTCTCTCTCATCAACTGATGTTTCTACTTCTCTCTCCCTCTACCTTTTTCCTAAAATCAATAAAAATATATTTTAAAATTTTAATAATAAAGGTTGACCTAGTCTCAAAATCATTTCTAATACCCTCTACTGAGATACCCAAGATGTGTGTTCTCCCTGGTGGCAATGAGTAATAAACTCAGTTCATTCAAACTACAGATGTGTTCCTAGTGGTCTCTGGTTACAGGTCAATGACAAGTCTCAGAAGTGATTACTTCAAAAGAACTAAATAAATATACTACCAAATAGGTTTTTTTAAAAAAAATAGTAGAAACTCTTCATGAACTAGGGCAAAGCAAAACATTCTTAAATATGATATCTAAGGCACAATCCGTATAAGAAAAAAACTGATAATTAGAACTGTTTTAGCTATAAAATTTTATGTAGCTTGTCAATTTGTTTCAAATATACTGTCCTATATATTTGTCACTTTATTTTGTAATATATCCAATTTGACTTTCTTCATTAATCATTATAAGCTCATGTGTATAAGTCTCCTTATTCATATTATACAATGAAGAAAGTTTCAGTTAAGCAACTTTCAGAAAAAAAATCTGAGTTTGTATCCAGATAGTTCCATTTTTAGAATACTATTCATACTCTTTTAATGTCACCATACTACCGCCAAACTCCAGAAAATCAATCTGAACTTGTATATACTGCTTGTCAAGTATAAATTGGAACACCAAATTTTCACATTACCATGTAAAGTTGAAGATGCTCAAAAATCTATGTGGAAACCCAGGAAATCTATTTTTCTGAGTGTACTGATCATTCCCAAAGCATACAAGCATTCAGTAAAACCTTTCTGTCTCCAATTCCTCTCTTCCTATTCTCTACACAGATTCTCTAATATGCTTTCATTTTCAACAATTCACTGAAACAGCTTTTTGTGAAGATTACCAATGATGTCCACACTGTCAAATCCAAAAGTATACTAGTATTCTCAGTCCTCATCTACCCTGACTCATTATCATGACTAAATTAATTATTCCCATAATCCTCATTTAAGGTTAAGGACCTCTCTCTTGCTCCCAGTTCTCAACCTATCTTACTAGAGCAGCAGTTCTCAACCTGTGGATGGCGACCTCTTTGGGGGTCAAATGACCCTTTCACAGTGGTCGCCTAAGACTATCCTGCATATTGGGTATTTACATTATGATTCATAACAGTAGCAACATTACAATTATGAAATAGCAACAAAAATAATTTTATGATTGGATCACAACATGAGGAACTGTATTTAAAGGGCCAAAAGGTTGAGAACCACTGTACTAGAGATTCATTTTCTGCCTCTTTAGCGGGATCCTCCTTATCTTCCTGACCCTAAGGTTGAGATGCCCCAGGGCTGAATCTTCAGATGTGTTCTCTTTTCTGGCTATACTGACATTTTGGTGATGTCAAGCATGATCATAACTTTAAATATTATCTCTGCACAAGTTACTCAGATAATCTGATCTTGGTCAAGTCATTAGAAAGTGAGACTGAAATATACGAAGAAAACTTACAGGCCCATAATGAATACTTCTTTTAGAGGTAAAATTATTTTAGATAGCAGGTTTATTTTTTTTAAGTCTAGAACTCAAAAATTCCAAAAAATGTCTAAGGCAGATTCCTTTTGAGGTGTTAACATGAAGGGCTCTCATAATATATCCCTAGTGCCAATGCCAAAAAGATAAAATGCAGAATTAGGTAGATCACTATCCTAAATTAGTAGGACATTGAGAACAACAAAAATATGACAGGGCACTACCTGTAGTGTTTTTACCATCAATTTATATGGCCTTGAATAAGAAAAGCATTAAGAATTCTGGCAGTAAAAGTACATGATTCTATGTTTTATTTATTGAGTACAGACTATATCGCAGACACTGAGATAGTTGCTGTAGGGACACAAATAATTACAAATAGATTAAGGACTCTTTTTATTTTAGAACTGAAATAAACAGCAGGTCACCTAAATATTCCTATACCTTCATCAGGCACAATAAAAATATCCTAAAAAAGCAATTTAAGTATGTACCTTTCAGTGCTGTAGTCTTTTCTTTTTCATCTGGACCTCCCTGCTGGATTTGTGCCATGCTTATCCAAATTGGGCACAAAATTAAAGAGCTCAAGGAAATAGACATCAATCTTCAGAAGACAGTCTAGAATGAATGAAAGCAATAAATTAAGCTCTACTCAATCCTGCCTACTCCATGAGAACTTCCTTGAACTTCCCAGTCGAGATTAATCTATCCTGATTTTCCACTGTACTTTGTTGATGTCTATACTACAGTACTCATCAAAGGCTGCCTTGCACTGCAGTTATTTATATACTAGGGGCCTGATACACAAAAATTTGTGCACTTGAGGGGGTCCCTCAGCCCGGCCTGTGCCCTCTCGCAGTCTGGGACCCCTCGGGAGATGTCTACCTGCTGGCATGCCTGGCCAGCCTGGGTGAGGGACTGAGGGCTGTTTGCAGGCTGGTTAAGGCCCGCAGTGGGGACCCTTACCCCATGGGGGTGTGGCCAGCCTGGGTGAGGGGCTGAGGGCCATTTTCAGGCTGCCCACAGTCCCTTCAGGGTTCGGGTCCCTACTGGGGTGCCTGGGCAGCCTGGGTGAGGGGCTGAGGGCCGTTTTCATACTGCCCACAGATCCCATTGACCCAATATCCCAGCAAGGCTGGCTGGAAGCAGGTTCTGGGGTTTATTTATCTTCTATAAATGAAACTTTGTTGTCTTGAGTGGAGGCCTAGGCAGGCAATGAAGTCTCCTGTTTGCTTCAGCTCAGTGGCTTCTATAATTGAAACATTGTTGCCTTGAGCAGAGGCCCAGCTGGCCTAGGCAGGCAGTTTCCTCCATCGCTGGTATAACGGAAGCCTCCCGTTTGCTCTAGTTCTGTGGCTGCTGGCTGCCATCTTGGCTGGGTTAATTTGCATACAGCTGCTCTGATTGGCTGGTGGGCGTGGCTTAGGTATAACGGAGTGAGGGTCAATTTGCATATTACTCTTTTATTAGATTTCTCTAGGTCAGCTAAAAGATTACAAGCACCAGGACAGAGGTATCAAGTTTTTTCCTCATTATATCTATCATGTCACAAAACACAATACCTGATAGTACATACAGATACCTAATGTTGCTGAATTGAACTTAGCTAAACTTACTATTTTGTTTTAGTTCTTTTCATCTAATTAAAACATATCTCCAAGTAGTTTCAAAAATTGTAACTTCATTTTAAGATAAATATAAACATATGCTATTTATAAGGTCAGAATGTCTTCTGGAATATGCAGAATGTCAGAAGGAGAAAAATACATAAATACAAAAAGTAGCTATAAAGTAAATCTAATGTAATTAAAAAACAACTCTAAAGGAAAAAAAAATAGCCCTTTTAAAAATGAAACTATGACCCTAACCAGTTTGGCTCAGTGGATGGAGCATCCGTCTGTGGACTGAAAGGTCCCAGGTTCGATTCCAATCAAGAGCATGAACCTTAGTTGCAGGCACATGCCCAGTAGGAGATGTGCAGAAGGCAGCTGATCGATGTTTCTCTCTCATCGATGTTTCTATCTTTCTATCCCTCTCTCTTCCTCTCTGTAAAAAATCAATAAAAAATATGTTTAAAAAAATTAAACTATGGAAACAACTAAAGTATCTTGCAGTAGAGGACTGGATAAAGAAGAGGTGGTACATATATACATTGGAGTACTACTCCACCATAAGAAAAGATGAAATACTGCCATTTGCAACAACATGAATGGACCTTGAGAATATTAGGTTAAGCAAAATTAGTTAGTCAGAAAAGGTTAAAAACCATGATTTCACTCATATGTGGGATATAAAACTGAAACTCATAGATGGACAATAGAATGGTGGTTACCAGAAGGAAGGGGAATAAGAGGGTAAGTAGGAAAGAGAAAAGGAAACCAAATATATGGTGATGGAAGATGATTTGACTTTGGGTGGTGGGCACACAATGGAATATACAGATTATGTGTCACAGAAATGGACATTTGAAACCTATATAATCTTATTAACCAATAAATTTGGTTAATCTTTTTACCCCAATAAATTTAATTTTTAAAAATGAAACTATGATACATTCAATATCTGTAAACCATAATCTACAAATGGCAGTCCAGTGAACAATAATAAAATAAAATTAAGATTTATCAAAGTCTAATTCTGCAGTTAAACTATAAATAGATGGCTTTTCCATGAACAGTAAAAAACAACAACCCATTATCCTAAATTAAAAGAAAAAACTGCAACACATACAATGGAAAAATTAAACTAATTTAGTCAATCCATAACTGTTAAAGAAATCATATAAAAACTACATTTATGACAATAATAAGACTGAATATTCCTCTGGTTGAGGAACCCAATTGATTTGCTACAACTAAGCAAACCTCCACTTCTGTTCAAAGGTACATTTTATAATTACCTTTAAAAACGGAGTCATTTTCATAGTCAGCAGAGTGTAGCAATAACTAGAATGAATATAAGACTATTTTTGACTGTGAATGTTTTTTTACTTAATATGGAAGTATTTTTCTGCTGTGAATACCTAACTTAAAATTCTTTAAGTTCTACATGAATAAAACGTGTCTATATTTTCTTAAGGAACATATCCTAGTATATAGAATGGGCAATTCACAAGATATGAGGGTGCAAGTGGTTAGTTAAATAAGACATGGCCATGGCCCAAGTGGGGACTTACTCTCTAGCTGCCAAATAAAACTGCCAAATAATCACAAGTGAAATATATAAGACTTAGACCTATAGTTAAACACTGTTATAAAAAAGCAATATTGTAAGGGCTATTTATATCTGAGAGATAGTCTTGTCAGTTAAAAGTTCCACAAGTCTGTGTACATTTCACCAGTGACTCCATATTATACAAATTAAAGAGTATTGTTCATAATGAGAGATTCTACATAGTGCTCTTTGCTAGCAATTCCACAACTAAATTAACTATCTACAAGGAACTTCTTGCATTTTTACTCTATCACTCTGCTAATTCAGTATTTCTTCTAAATATAAACTGTTCAGTTATTTTTCATTAGCCTCGATATGCCTGATTTCTAAACAGAACAAGTTATACAATTATTTCATTGTGACCATTTAAACAAAAGTGAAATTATAAAATATTTTTGGTCCTAGAGTCCTTTTCAAGATTGATATTTTAGAGTTCTGGGGAGGTATGGACAGCATGGTGACTATAGTTAACAATACTGTATTATATACACCGTATATATGTTATGTGTGTGTATATGCATGCATATATATATATATATATATATATATATATATCCCACATTTCAAAGACTGTTAAATCGCATTGTTTACCCATATCTTCAGAAAAAAATCACTTCCATTGTTGTGGTAAACAACCTGCTTCCCTATTTATAATGGTCTGGCCCTCTAGCAACTTCAGTGAGAAATTATAGCTACTTTGCCTACAAACGTCAGGTGGTCACAATAATCTGGCCACTCAGTGTATACTTGAAAGAGAGTAGATCTTAGAAGTTTTCACCATGCACAAAGGTAATTATGTTAAGTGAGGGATGTGTTAACTAACCTTATTGTGCTAATCATTTTGCAAATACAGTGCCATGAAATCAGCATATTGTGAACCTTAAACTTACACAATGCCATATGTCGGTTATATCTCAATAAGGCTTTTTAAAAGCTCTAAATACTGTGCAATGTTGACTAACACATTCCCCCTGTAGACTTTGATCTCCATGAGGTCAGGTTCCTAGCACAATGTCTGGCATATTTGGAGCTCAATGGATATTTGTAAAAGATAGAGGGGGAAAACATTCACATTTTTAAAGAATCATCAAGATTCCCAAGATTAAACATCAACTAACAATTATATTCTTATCCAATAGGAGAATAATTAAAAATACATGCTGCAACTCACTGAAGTGAGATACATAAGTTAGGAGACTAATTACTACTTGAGACCCTAAACCTTATAGCAGCAGATGCAAAGCAGCTAAGTATGAAGCAAAAGCCACTTGTCTGTTGCTCTCTCTCTCTTTTTGTTTTTGATATTTGCTCTCCTTTATTTGTTAGTTATAAAATCTCATTTTTTACTAGACTCGGATTTACAGGTAAAAGCTCTCAGAGAAGACAGTCTACGTCTTTTTGCAATCTGTTCCTGGCGTTTTTCTTTGGCCTTCTTCATTCTATTAGCCAAAAGTTTAGCATATTCTGCCGCCTCTTCCTTGTTTTTTCTTAGTACCTTTTTTCTTCAGAGCAATACACCTGCATTTGTGTTGCAGAACACGTGGAGTAATAAGACTCTGAATCTTAGGTGCTTTAATCCTAAATTTCTTGAGGCTTTCTCACAACATATTTGTGGACATCATCATCTTTAGAGATTGAAAAGTTGGTGGACTCTGCTGGCTCTTTTGGGCCCCAGGCGACAAGGCACAGTGAGACCAGGAATATCTTTCTCTCTTTTTTTTTTTACAGTGACCAAGTTGAGAACACTGAGATTGGCATCCACAAAGCAACCACGAACAGATTAGCATTTTCTCTTTTCTGTTCTCCTTGGTCTGTAACAGGAATGCCCCTTACTCAGCAGCAGGTAGACTCAGCCATGAGTCAAGACACCCTGCTTCATGGGGAAACCTTGTTTGTCATTCCCACCACTGACTTGAACCACATAACCCTTTCATTCTTCACCCAGAGAATCAGGTGCAACTTCTGTGGCCATACACTTCACGTAAAGGGTACCATGTTTGCGTTCATTGCCCACTTCAATGAGTTTCTGACATCCAGTGGCTGGGAAAGAGATGTTAGGCTTCATCCTGAAGCAGAAAACAGCCTCCAATGCACCACGAAAAAAAAAGAACTCTGTTACTATTATTTATTGTTACATTATTATCCTCTCCAGTTATTTTCCATGGCTGTGGCACAGCTGGTGAAATTAAATCAGGGACATTTAAAATCCTCCATTTCGTTTTCCTAATAAAAATTCAGAGCTATAATCTGCATGACCACAGATAAACACTAATGAAAATGCAGCCAGGAAGCTGTTTGATACATTTGATATATATTAATATGTGCACTCAATATAGTTTATTTAGTATTATCTGATGGAGGTTAGGTTATAGGGAATAAAGTGGTGGAAGGTTTTTACTGATATGAATTGGGACACAGCTGACATGTTGTATACTTCATGATAACTACTACTGCTTAAATATGGTCTCCTAGAAATGTAACAGTATAAACTAGATTCAAAACAGCTCAGTTTGGGATTTCATTCTGTGAACTACACAAAGCAATTATCGTATCTTCTTCCCTTCTATCATTCCAATAGAGAATCCAGAACATATAAATAAAGCTGTAACTTGTCATGTGTGATCTTTAGCCAGTATTTCAAAACATGAAGCAGTAGAATATTTCTTATTATCCTCTTTGCTCGAAATATGGCCTGAGCACTTACGAAATGTACAGAAAGATACATAGAAGCCTTAGTTTTAGGTATGTTTGCTTTTAGGCAAATATAAATGGAACTAGATATAGATAATTTTTGCAAGAGAAGGCCTTTCCACCTCAACTGTAAAAACAATGAATGTGCAAAATACATCGCAAGAGAAGTAAAACTGGGTTAATTTCTGGAACTCCTAGAGCTGGTTTTGTCCCAAAGAATCTTTGTTTACTAAGTCAGACTCTGGAAGTCCAGTTCAAAATAGCCTACTTGCAGTTAAAAATACAATATGTGAATCAGTACCGGATTTTGTGAGGAACCAAAAGACTCATCCAAATATCTAGGTTACTCTAAAGCTGCTCATCAGCAAAGGTTAGTGTTTATATTGTTTATATTATGTATATATTATTATAGCTTATAGTTTTGAGACTCTAGTGCAAAAATAAATATATTTTGGAGTGTGTGTGTGTGTGTGTGTTTACAGACATATGGACACGGTGGGGGGGGGAAAGCTGGAGAATAAGGGAATCAGGGTAGAATAGAGCTGGAAGAAAAAGGCCAGGGTAAAAGGGGCTTTTGGTACATAGAAAACAGTAGCTTCTATAGTGAATATAATCTATGTTTAGATTGAGATTTGGCTCAGAACAGGAATACCTGGTTCCAATCCAAGCCTATCTAAAATAATTCCTTAGTTTCCCAAGCAATTTGATCTAGTACGTTTGAAATGAAAGAAAAAAAAAGTTGTTGTTGTTGTTGTTTTTTTAAATCTCAATTTTACCATCTGGTAGGTGAATGACTTTGAGAAAGTCACAATTTCTAACCCAAATAATGGGAACAACATCAACAAAACACACTTCCCTTTTACAGAGCGATCATGAAGATTACATGAAAGAATGTACGTAAAAACATTGTACAAACCATAAATTCCTTTACAAATATTTGTAATCCACATAAATCAAAACTAACTGGACTCCAATTAATTTGTGCCCATCTCTAAGGACATCCCAATCAGTACAATTTACAGGAGTGAGAGACTCTTAGTGTGCATCAGTTGGATGAATTTAATGAACAAATAATAAAGTCCCACAATAAATGCCTCTTGAGTTGACAGGTTTCCAAGATTATATTGCAGATAAATGTAATTAAATTTAAATTAGTTACGATATAATTTGCTTAAATTCCTTTCCACTCATGAAATGTATGTCTGGAAAAGGTTCAAGTGTATGAATTCCATCTTCATTTATATTAAAGTTATGTCCAAAGAACCAATATTCCCAACTATCTCCTAAACGCACATGTTGGCCACGAAGTCACCAAGTCCTTTCATTTTCATTATCTTATCAGGTCATCACCACAACTAAGAAGGGAAGGCATAGCTGGCACATTTGTATTTTACAGAGATGCGGCATCCTGGGCTTCGAGAAGCTAAGTAGCCTGGTGAAGGCAACCCAGCTGGTTAAGGGTGGTTGGGATTCCAACTCTGGTCTTCTGACACTTTGTTTTGAGCTCCTTCTATACCACCATCCTGGGAGAGTCAAATTACTCAACTTCAACCAGAAAAACTAAAAATTCCAGCATTTTTATTTTCATTCTCATGTACTAATTTATATTATCAGTGAGTGTTATAATTTTAAGTTTGAGCAAGTTGGAGGAAGCTAATTATATCCACTAAAATTCTCAGTCTACTTGGTTTGCTATTCAGAATTCAGATTAATAAAAATTACTACCCATCATTCCTCACAATACTTTGTAACCAAAGCATCTAAAAGAAAGAGTCAACAGTTAAGGAATATCAAATACAAAGATTTTAGAATATCTGCAAGACGATGCTAAAAGTGAAGTTAAGAAGTTAAACAAGGGCTAAGATAATTCTTAAGACAATTATGTTTTGGAATCATTTCCCCCAAGAAAAATAATTTCAGTAGATTCTTATGATGTTTCCATAATATGGAACAGAAATAGCAGAGCAAAGGCTGAGGAAAAAAATAATTCTCAAAAAGAAGATATACTCAAAATTTTAGAAAAACAGAATATGTCTAACACATAGTAGCCTCTTTTGTATGGGTCAAATATAAATGTCATATAAGCTACTTAGAACACTCTAATTCTATGGTAAGCATAAACAACAAAACACAATTAATACTATTCTGTATAATAAAAGCCTAATATGCTAAGTGTCAGGTCATCTGGTCATCCAGTCAACCAATCAAAGCATAATATGCTAATGATATGCTAAAGCCATTCAACCACACGCTCTGATGTGCACTAACCACCAGGGGCTGACAGTGAACTGGTCAACCAGTCGCTATGACATGCACTGACCACCAAGGGGTAGATGCTCCAACCGGTACGTTAGCTTGCTACTGGGGTCCAGCCAACTGGGATTGAGTGAGACAGGCTGGACATGCCCTGGAGACCTCTCGTGATTCCTCCCCAGCTGGCCAACCTCCCACATCCCTCCCTGGTCCTGATCATGCACTGGTGGGGTCCCTCGGCCTGGCCTGTGCCCTCTCACAATACAGAACCCCTCCGGGGATTATGGAGAGCCAGTTTCGGCCTGATCCCGCAGGCCAGGCAGAAGGACCCCACTGGTGCACGAATTCATGCACTGGGCCTCTAATATATGTATATAACTCCAGGCCAAATTGAACTAGTAGAAACTAACTTCTTAAATGTCAAAGTATCCAATACCTCAATATAGTAGTAATAACATATTCACAAAGCCTACAACCATTTTTCTTATTCCATATATACAGTTACTAGCAACTCTTCGAAGCTGTGTGAACTCAAGATATAACCTAGATTTTAAAATATAATATGCAAATGGGAGTCACATAGGTGAGCTCTCCAAAATGCCCCGTCAAGAGGAACTTACTCAGCTCAGGGACTACAGTCAGCAAACAGCCTCCAGCTGTTCACCACATCAGAGTCCACCTCAGATGTAGACTTGCCTCATTCAAGGTCATGCCTTTCCCAGAAGACTGACCCTCACTCACTGACTGAATAAGTGGTAATGTGAAGGCCCAGCCATTTCATCTTCCAATGAAAATCTGGTCAGAAGCACTGATTCATTTGGTCACAATTTAGTTAATTCCTTGGCCACATTCCATCTAATAGTACTCCACTTTTACCCAATTTCTTATAAGAGTTGAAATATGCAATAACTGCTTTATTATTATTATTATTTTGGTTATTTCAACTGATCCCACACATTGTACTTATTAGTTCAAAGTGAGAAATTTACTATTGAAAAAAAATGAAGAATAACTTGAGTGTATATCAAGCAATTTACTCTTAAGCCCAGAATGTTATACTAGTAACACCAGCAAAAAAGTTTAATGGCAAAGTTAAGCTTTATGAAGACCACAGTATATTGTACATAAGTCATTTAAGCTCCACTCATACCCGATGTTTACTGACAGTGCACTCCTTGCTGTTTATTTAAGGGAAAAATCTCTGTGGAGCCTGACTTTACCTAAATATGCTAACAACTGGGACTGTTATTTAAGTGCCTTCGGAATAAATTTCTTTTTGGTTTCTAGAATTTCCCAATTCTTCATGAAAAGATAGTGCTTTCTAGAATTTCATGTTTGTACCATATTTCAACAATATCCACATCCTGGGACTAATAGGAGATGAACTCAAAGATCTGAGGAGGCTCTGTATTGCTGTGATAGTGCAATTATCTGATGTTAAAATGAGAGAATTAGGAATCTGAAACTTCAAGCAAACTGTTTAAGCTACCATATTAGTTACAGTGGTTATTTACTTCATTCAGAAAACAATACACACAATTCATACCTTGCCTAAATTAACAAAAGATTTGAGACAGCAAAATCTCTTATTTCAAAAGCAAAGAGCTCTGAACCCTCCTTGCCCACAAAATAGTTTTTCACCATAGAAGACAACCATCACTTAGCCAAACGATTAATTACAGGAAATTAACTCTGTGGCACTGCAACTGTCAACACAAGGACACTTTGTGAAACATTAGGCCATTTATGTTACTGGATCTATGCTTAAACACACTAAGCCAAATAGCTCTCATTACTACTGTCTCCATAAGCACACGGTGGTAGATTCCCTTCCTATGGCCATGAGTCAAGTATTTTACAACTAGACTTCACTTCAAACATAAAGTTCCCAGAGAGACCCATCTGTTGAAAATAAACTCAGAAAGTAGTACATTAAAAAATATTAAAATTTTTACAAATTAAATTAGCATAAAGGAAAAAAAACATAATATCTTCCATATCTGCAGGAAAAGTATTTGATAAAAAAATGATACTCAACTTTGATATTCTGTTTGGAAGAGAAGTCATAGCTAACTAGGAATACAAAGGAAAATCCTTATGATAGAGGGTTCAAAAAAATACAGTAAAACAACTCTTGTGGGTAATTTATTAAAAAGATTCTCTTTAAAATCAGGTATGATAAAAATGCTCATCGTTATCACTTTACTATTACCACTTCTGTCAAAGTTGTTTTGCAGGTTAAAGATAGTATAAGAGATGGAAAAATAAATTAAAATGTATAAAAGTTGAAAACAGAAGAACAAAGTTATTATTTGCAGATGATATGACTATCTAAAATAATATCAACAAGAAAAATGAGCAAACAAGATTTTCTAGAATAAAAAAAAATAAGAAAAATCTCTCACTACCTTAGGAATAAAAAGAGAATTAGGAATAAAAAGAGAATTTAGTGTATTTATAATGAAGTGTATTTATAAATACTAGCAACTATAAGTCATAAAATAGGTTTTTAAAAGGACAATTTATAATAACAAAAAATAAAATTTACATAGTAAGAATAAGTCTAACAAAAACATAAGTTAAACCTACAAGCAGAATATGACCAAATGTTACTGAAAGACATTAAAGATGCATAAATACATAAAAAGATATACCACATTCATGGATAGAAACATTCAATACTGTGACTATACCAATTTCCTCTAGTTGATAAGAAGAGTCAATGCAATTCTACTCAAACCCAACTTTTATTTTTTCATAAAAACTTGAAAAGTTATTTAAGAAAATGCTATGGAAGAAGACTGGCCAAGAATAGCTAAGACACTCCTAAAGAAAAAATAATATGATAAAAAACTTGCCTTACTGAGTATGACAATAATTAAGACACCATGTCA
Source organism: Murina feae (assembly GCA_004026665.1). NCBI lineage: Eukaryota > Metazoa > Chordata > Mammalia > Chiroptera > Vespertilionidae > Murina > Murina feae. The sequence goes on from PVJC01032277.1 coordinate 13,074, forward strand.
TTAGTATTGGAATAAACAAACTGACCAATAGAATAGAATGAAACTCCAAAACAAATCCACGTAACAGATTAATATGACACAGACAACATGACATATCACTGGGGGGAAAAATGGACTTTTCAATAACTGGGACAACTGCTTAACTACATAGGAAAAAAATAAATACCTACTAGTACCTCTCTCCATATACTGGCATAACATGGTGGCAGCAGTGGGATGGATTAAGAGCATAAATGTGAAAATCACAACTTTAAACTTGTATAGGAAACTATGTTTTAATGTTGGGGCAGGGAATACAACTGTAATAAGATTTTATTTTACACTCACCAGACTAGACAAGATTAAAGAGCCTGACAATGCCAAAAGTTAAGAAGAATGGAGTAGAATGGAGCTTCTGATTCACATTGCTCATCAAAATACAAATTAGTACAACCACTTTGGAAAAATTGGCATGAAATCTCCAAGTTAAAGATTTTTATAATCTTCAACCCAACAATCTCACATCTTGGTCCACTACCTGGTCTTGTACATATCCATCTGGAGATTGATATGAAAATGTTCACATCATCAAAAAGCCAGTTTATATATTACTTACTGCTGCATAACAGGTTACCTCAAAATATATTTGTCAAAAACAATAAACATTTATAACATCGCAGTTTCTGTGTATTAGAAATCTGGAAACAGCAAAGTAGGGAGGATCTGGCTCAGGTTCATTAGATTGTAGTTAAGAGATACCGGCAAGATCTACAATCATCTGAAGGCTTGATTGGAGCTACAGATAGATGACTCACCCAGATGAATTATTGGTAATATTGTTGCTAGAAGCCTCAGTATCTCCCCACAGGGGTTTCTTCATAGGTCTGCTTGAGTATCACCATAACAAGGCTTCTGGCTTTCTCCAGATAGATAGAACCAGGAAAGCCACAAAAGTTTCATCATCACTTTCTCAATTCTCCAGTGACACAGAGAGCAACCCTACTCAATGTGGGAGAGGGTCTACACAAAGGCATAATATTAAGAAACACAGATCATTGGGGGCCATCTTAGTATCTGGCTATTATACCTAGAAAAGGTTCGTTTCTAATTGTAGAAGGTATATATACTATAGTATTTTAATAGAAATGAATAGTAAGAGCTGTGAAAAGGAATGAACCAGACCTGCACTAAAAAACATGGATGAGCCCTAACCGGTTTGGCTCAGTGAACAGAGCATTGGCCTACGAACTGGGTTCCAGATTCAATTCCGGTTAAGGGCATGTACCTTGGTTGCGGGCACATCCCCAGTAGCGAGTATGCAGGAGGCAGCTGATCGATGTTTCTCTCTGATCGATGTTTCTAACTCTCTATCCCTCTCCCTTCCCCTATGTAAAAAATCAATTAAAAAAAAAAACAACAAAAAAACATGGATGAATTTTCCCAAAACAATATTGAATAAATAACCAAATTATCAGAAGACAATATAAAGTATCATAGCATTTATATAGGGCTCATAAACAAACTAAACTAATGTATTAGTATCACAATTTAGGTGATGAAATTGTAAGAAAAATCAAGAGGGAAAAAAATTTAGAACAGTGTTTACCTCTGGAAATGTGGGAAGACCATGAGATGGGGAGAAACACAGGTCAACACAAGTTATTGATGGTGTTTTGGGTCTTGGATGAGTGGTGAATTTAGTTGTTTATTATATAAGTAGTGGCCCAGTGCACAAAATTCGTGCACAGGTAGGATTCCTAGCAGCTGCTGGCTGCTGGCCAGGGCTTTCATTTCACACTGCTCCCTGGTGGTCAGCACACATCATAGTGAGCAAACTCCCAGTCAGTCAAACTCCCGAGGGGACACTTTGCATATTAGGTTATATATATATATATATATATATATATATATATATATATATGTGTGTGTGTGTGTATGTATATGTATATGTATATATGTATATATAGATTACTAGGGGCCCAGTGCATGAATTCGTGCATGGTTGGGGTCCCATGGCCTGGCTGGCAATTGAGGCATATCGGGGGGCTGGCCAACCAGGGGGAGGAATCTCAAGAGATTGGCCGGCTGGGGGGCAGGGTCACAAGCATTTGGCCGACCAGCCGGGAGAAGGGGTCGCAGGAGGTTGGCTGTGGGAGCACACACTGACAACCAGGGGGAAGCTCCTGCGTTGAGTGTCTGGCCTCTGGTAGTCAGTGCACATCATATTGACTGGTCAACCGGTCATTCCAGTTATTCAGTTATTCGGTTGTAATGGTCACTTAGGCCATATATATAGATATATAGATATATATAGATATATATATATATGTGTGTGTGTGTGTGTGTGCACATATGCATATATATGTATATATGTATATATACATGCATACATATGTATAAATATATATGGTTTATAACCTGCATAGAATGGTGACTTTTGAACTGGTATATAATGCATATACAATCACACACAGGCTCTGGTTGCATATCATCTTTTTTTTTTTTTTATCAACAATATGTTTTTAAATAAATAATATAGAAAATATTAAAAGAAAAAGAATATTATAACAACATTTAGTATCACTGCTTTGTTCTTTGGGGCATTTTTCTCCAAACATAATGTTGAGAGTCCAGTTCCAGCTATTTAGTCAGAAATTTTGGGTGCTAATGTGATGATAAATAAGCCCTAGTGGAAGAATAAGGTGTAAAGAAAAGAAAAAAAAGAAAAAGAAGGCGGTGGATGAGGGGATAAGAGATCAACCAAAGGACTTGTATGCATACATATGAGCATAATCAATGGACACAGATGGGGGCGGGCACCTGCTTGGGGGGGGCAGCGGGGAGAGATCAATGGGGGGAAAAAGGAGACTATGTAATGCTTTACACAATAAAGAATTTAAATTTTAAAAAAGGAAATTAAAGGGGAAAAGTAAATTAATAAAATACATCCGTTTTTATGTGAGCAAAATATTTCTGTAAATATTAAAAAAAAAAGAATTAGCATTGAGTAAATTTCAGAACAATTATGTATCAGTAAAATATGGTATTGCTAAAACTCAATTGATTTCTTGCCTGTTTTGAAATGGAACTATTATTTTGAAAAAAAAATTATCTCTCAAAATCTTTTGCACAAGCTATTACAAAAGATAAACTGTAAATGTTTTTTAAAACTGGTATTAAAAAAATAGTAAGGCGAAAATCCTACACAAAATACCACCAAATCAAATACTACAGTACATCAAAAAAATAATACATCACGATCAAGTGGGGTTCATTCCAGGGGCACAAGGATGGTTCAACATACACAACCAATCAATATAATACACCACATTAACAAAAGAAAGGATAAAAATCATGTGGTCATATCAATAGGTGCAGAAAAAGCATCTATACTAATAAAAGGGTAATATGCTAATTAGACTAGATGCTTCTGGACAAAGCTGCAGTGGCTGCTGCTGCAAGGACCAGGCCAAGGCTCAGGCAGCCACGATGGCCAGCAGCGGTAGCAACAGCAGCATGATGGGGGCATCACCTTCCCCTGATCTGTCAGGTAGCCTCCCACAGAGGAAGGCCAGAGGCAGCAGCAAGGGGGTGATGGGGTGGCACCTTCTCCTGATCAGCCAGACCCCTCCCATCAGTAGGACATCCCCTAAGGGCTCATGGACTATGAGAGGGGGCAGGCCAGGCTGAGAAACCCCCATTCCAGTGCACAAATTTTTGTGCACCAGGCCTCTACTTTGATATAATACAACATCTATTTATGATTAAAACATTCAATAAAATAGGAACAGAAGAAAAGTACCTCAACATAATAAAGGCCATACCATCTAATCTAATAAAAGAGTAATATGCAAATTAACCGCCCACCAGTCAAGCCACACCCACCAGCCAATCAGAGCGGCCGTATGCCAATTAACCCAGCCAAGATGGCGGCCGGCAGCCAAGGAGCTAGAGTAAACAGCAAGCTTCCGTTGTAACTGCCTGACTAGGCTGGCTGAGCCTCTGCTCACGGTAACAATGTTTCATTACAGAAGCCACGGAGCTGAAACAAACAGGAGGCTTCCTTACCTGCCTAGGCCTCTACTCAAAGCAACTGTGTTTCAATTATAGAAGATAAATAAACCCCAGAAACCTGATTCCAGCCAGCCTCACTGGGACGTTGGGTCAATGGGAGCTGTGGGCAGCCTGAAAGCCTGAAAACGGCCCTTGGCCCCTCACCCAGGCTGGCCAGGTACCCCAGTAGGGACTCGAACCCTGAAGGAACTGTGGGCAGCCTGAAAACGTCCCTCAGCCCGTCACCCAGGCTTGCCACACCTCAATGGGGTGAGGGTCCATACTGGGTGGCTTGGCCAGCCTGCAAACAGCCATCAGCCCCTCACCCAGGCTGGCCAGGCACCGCCAGCAGGTGGGCATCCTCTGAGTGGTCCCAGACTGCGAGAGGGCATAGGCTGGGCTGAGGGACTCTCCGAGTGCACAAATTTTTTTGCACCAGGCCCCTTGTCTATATAATAAAAGCATAAGCAACCTCTACAGTGGAACAACCAAATAACCAGTCGCTATGATGCGCACTGATCACCAGGGGCAGACACTCAACACAGGGAGCTGTTCCCTGGTGGTCAGTGCGCTCCTACAGCGGGAGCGCTGCTCAGCCAGAAGCTGGGCTCACAGCTGGTGAGCGCAGGGGCGGGAACCTCTCCTGCCTCAGCGACAGCGCTAAGGAGCAGCAAGCTGAGAGGTAAGGAGTCAGCAGGAGGGCGGTAAGGAGCAAGGAGTCCCGGATTGCAAGAGGGCGCAGGCCGAGCTGAAGGACACCCCCACCCCCGCCCTGAGTGCACGAATTTCGTGCAGTGGGTCTCTAGTATATAATAAACCTACAGCCAATATTATACTCAATGGCAAAAAACTGAAAGCTTTTTCTCTAAAATTAGGAACAAGTCAACGATGCCCACTCTCACCACTCTTACTCAACATAGCGCTGGAAGTCGTAGCCAGAGCATTAAGGCAAGAGAAATAAATAAAACACATTCAAATTGGGAAGGAAGAAGTAAAAGTGTCATTTTTTGTAGATGATATGATTCTGTACATAGAAAATCCTTAAATATTCCACTAAAAATTATCAGAAACAATAAATACAGCAAAGTTCCAGGATACAAGATGAATGTACATAAATCCACTGTCTTCCTGTGTATACTAACAACAAAACTTGAGGAATAAAGGAAAAAAAACATTTCTTTTGCAATTGCGACCAAAAGAATAAAATACCTAGAAATAACCCAATGTAAGCGGGCATTTTCCCAGCAAATCGCGTTGTAATGGAAAGAAAGAAATCCAATAATGGCCTGACTTTGCAAAGTCTATCTGAGTTGTCTTGCACATTTTCATTGTTGTTGAAATACCAGGCCCTCCATATTTGACGGCTGTCTCTACTCATCGTTTTTGGAAAAAACTCATCTCCCGCAAACAATGTTAACAAGGGAAGACATCAAAGACCTATATACTAAAAATTACAAAGCTTTATTAAAAGAGATTGAAGAAGACACAACAAAGTGAAAAAATATCCCATGTTTATGTAATGGAAGAATCAAAATGGCCATATTACCTAAAGCAATACACAGATTTAACGCAATCCCCATCAAATCCTGTTGGGGAGCACACAAGAATTGGCTGGAAAGTCTGTAAGGAGGACATTCTGAGAAAAGGGAAGTGTGTGGAAGGCCACCTACCCTGTTTATCAGAATTCTGATTTAGGGGAGACTTAGGGGAGTTTCAAAAGTGGCGCCCTAATTATTCCTTGACCTTCACTAACAAGTCTGTGCATGTGCAGATCCCCGGGTGCTTACTGGAATCCTTATACTTAATATCTGGATGCCCTTGCCTAGAGGACAATGTAAACACATGTGTCCCTCAAAAGACTGCTCAACCTACTGATTGTATCTAAAGATAAAAATTCCAATAAAAGCCTAACGAGACAGGCAATCGAGACTGCCTGGTCACCATCAGCCAGGCCCTCCCTCAGCCCTTAGCCCCACAGTGAAACTGTGTCAGAATAATCTGTTCATATGTCATCCAGGGGCTGCTGGTCAGCCTCAACAAAATCCCAATGTCATTTTTTTAAAAAAATAGAACAAATTATCATGAGACTAGGGGCCCGGTGCACAAAAATTTGTGCACTCGGGGTGGAGGGAGTCCCTCAGCCCGGCCTGTGCCCTCTCACAGTCTGGGACCCCTCAGTGGATGTCCTATGATGGCCCCAGTCTGCCAGGCGCCTTGTGTGTGTGTGTGTGTGTGTGTGTGTGTGTGGCCACTGGGGACCTGCCCCCAGCCACATCAGAGGCTCGGAGCAGTCCTCCTGTGTGTGTCTACCTGCTGGGGGCCTGCCCCCAGGCACAACATGGAGGCTTGGAGCAGGCACCCCCTCTATGATGATCTCTCAGACTCTTGCCCTCTCCTGCATGTTGTTCTCTTTTTTGAGCTGTGGCCAGGGCTGGGTGCGGCCTGCCTCCCAAGCTTGCCTACTGCCCATCTTCCTCCAGCCACCAGAAAGCAGAGAAAACCCCGCCGTGGTCAGGCCAGCCTTTTCCTGCTCCCTGATCCCCGGAAGGGGTCTGGGGAGCCGCCAAGCAAGACTCCAGCCCCCAAGAGCTTGCTTTCCCACTCCCCAGTGGCCCCCAAAGGGCCTAGGGAGCCGCCAAGCAGGCCACCAACTCTTTCCCGCTCACCGGTCCCCTGCTGCCTTCCTTTCCCACTTCCCGGTGCCGCTAAGGGGTCTGGGGAGCTGCCAAGCAGGCCCCTGGCCTCTGCAGCCTTGCTTTCCCGCTCCCCAGTGCCCTGCAAAGGGCCTGGGCAGCTGCCAAGCAGGCCGAGACCGCCCCGCTGCCTCTTTCCCACTCACCAGCCCGCCACCTTGCTTTCCCATTTCCTGGTGCCCTGCAAGGGGCCTGGGAAGCCCACCAAGCAGTCTGCCGACCCCCTGCCGCCTCTTTCCCGCTCCCC
>PVJC01032278.1:0-20049 GCA_004026665.1 Murina feae
AGGAAGATGGGCAGTAGGCAAGCTTGGGAGGCAGGCCGCACCCAGCCCTGGCCACAGCTCAAAAAAGAGAACAACATGCAGGGGAGGGCAAGAGTCTGAGAGATCAACATAGAGGGGGTGCCTGCTCCAAGCCTCCACGGTGTGCCTGGTGGCAGGCCCCCAGCAGGTAGACACACACAGGAGGACTGCTCCGAGCCTCTGATGTGGCTGGGGGCAGGTCCCCAGTGGCGACACACACACACACACACACACACACACACACACACACACACAAAAGGCGCCTGGCAGACTGGGGCCATCATAGGACATCCACTGAGGGGTCCCAGACTGTCAGAGGGCACAGGCCAGGCTGAGGGACTCCCTCCACCCCGAGTGCACAAATTTTTGTGCACCGGGCCCCTAGTATATATATATATTTGTTGTTTAAGCCATGCATAGATGACTAAAATTAGTATAGCAATTGGATTCATCTGCACTAAACAAAAGAGAAACATGCAAATTGGTGCTAACAACGCTATACCCACCATCCAATCAGGATGAGTATGCAAATTAACCCAACAAAGATGGCAGTTAATTTGCATATGCAGGTGCAGAGCAAAGACTGAAGATGACTGAAAACTGAAGACAACTGAAGACTGAAGAGGCTTGGCTTCTCCCCTGTGGCCAAAGCAAAGGCCTGGGTCCCAGGTACCAGAGGAAAACCGGTGCCGGCAGCCAGGGAAAGGAAGGCGTATTGCATGAATCTTCATGCAATGGGCCTCTAGTTTAATAATAATTAACAAAAACTTTGCACACTTTCTTTTCTTTTAAATATTTCACTTAAAATACAATGTCCAAGTCTGCAAATACAATCGTATCTTTACTTGATATTTCTGGTAACTTTATGATCCTATGCAGTATTGGTGTGATTAATCAGTCATTGCTTTATGATATTAGAAGTTGCAGCCAGCCCAGCCTGTGTGCAGGAGGCAGCAATCAATGATTCTCTCTCATTATTGATGTTTCTCTCTCTCTCTCTCCCTTTCCCTTCTTCTCTGAAATCAATAAAAATATATATTTTTTAAAAAGTTGCAACCATTCATGTAATAATTTCTTAATAATAATAAGCATGCACCTTTATTTGCCTTTTTTGGGATATTCTGTAAATATTTTTGTTGGAATGAGCAATTAAGCAATATCTTATAATCACCCCTGTCTGGAATGCCTTAGACTCTCCTATGAAACAAATAAATCAGCAAGTCCTCAGATGAATAGTGAAAATAAAAGATAAGAGTATTTTGACATATTGATTTAAAGTTTATACATTGCTCACTATAGATTTCATACAATACAAATACTGCAATTTTGAAACTTCACATATTTAAAATACCTTGCATTTCAGACTGTCATTGAGGAGGCCACTTGAGAGTTAAGAAAATCCTCATCCCTTTGTTACCCAATGATAAGGTAACATTGCTCTCAATGCAGTCTATGCTGCCCTTTGGGGTTCATGTCCAGTCAACAATCAAGGAGTCCTGCATCTCAGAACCTTTGGCTGCCCTTCAACAGCACCACAGGTGATGTGAAAATACACATATGGGCCAGAAAAAAAATCCAGTAGGAGGGAACGTGGACTCACCAGAAAGTGTTGCACAAATATTCACATGTGGTAATTAAGTCATGTATCACAGGCAAACTATGTTTCCTCAGGTTAATATCTAAAACATTTATGTAATTTGTTGAGTGTCCACTGTAGCTTGTCTGTTGAACTTGAAAGCAGGTCTAGGAGGGAGGAGCAGTGAACACTAGGCTGAGGGAGAAAGTGGACATTTGCCTGGGCAGCTGGGATGATAGCTGGGGTGGATGGTAATAAAAGGAGAGAGAACAAGGAGAATGTAGAGGACAGCACAGTGACTTTATCCGACGGTGGTCACATGGCCCTTATCAAGCATGTTGGATCTGGGTCAGAAGTCAGAGAGACACAGACCATGTAAGAGGAACTTTGGGTCATCAGGTGCAGGCAAATCTGCTGTGAGGACTACACTGCATTCTCAAGCCATCAGGACATAGAATCCATAGATACTACTGAACTCCCAGAGAGGCCTCCCTGAGAAGTTGCCACCCTCCAGGTTTCTTCTCAGGCTAGGATGTCAGTGAAGTTTATCACAGAATAGTAGGAGATCAAGAGAGCTCGGGTGAGACACATTTGCCATTCTAGAAGTAAGTCAGTGAAACTGAGGGATGATATAGATTAGAGTCTCCGTTATGTTAATGAAGGTCACATCGAGTGAAACTGGTCTATTATTGTGAATGTAACCCCTGTGAGGAAAGCTTGCTCACTCATCAGATTTGGCTTCACTGTCACTTCCTCAGGGAAGTCTTCTCAGAATCCACAGACTAGATGGGGTCTCCTTAGTACATTCTCAGTGTCATTTTATTTATTGGCACTTATTAGAATTTGATTAATGCTTTGGTTAATAGTTTCTTCTTAATGTTAGTATCTCTATTAGCCTGTAAGCTTCAAGAGGGAAAGGACTACAGGCTTTAAGCATACATAGTAGGTGCATAATGTTTATTATATAAACAAATGAACAATGGATGAATAAATGCTACTCTGCATAAGCAGTTCCATGTAAAATTTATTACTTCTCTACTGAATATTAATTCGCTTTTAGAAAACCTGTTAGAAATTTCTCTGGGTCCTTCTCCTCTCATAGATTTTATGTTTGTTTTTGGACCCATACTCCTGGTGGAAAGAGGCAACTTGAATGGTGTCACTATAATATACAATATACAGATAACTGGTAGAAACAGTGAGGAAATTCAATCAACAGATTAATTTGAATGAATGATACCAGACATCCAGTTGGTTTGATTTTTACCCCTCACTGAATTGACTTAATTAACAGTTTGTTTTCATACTGAGTAGCTGTCTCTATGTCTATTGAAACACAGAATTATCATTACAGTAAGCAAATAGTCTCCCCAGGGAAATAGAGTTTGACTGCCCTATTGTTCCATGTACTTCTGATTAGAATTTCTACCTGTTTTTTAAAATATCACATGACTTAGTGATTTTGTTCTTGGTGTACCCTAAAATTTAACAATTTAAATGTGTACACATTGAATCTAGAGTGTCTTGTTTTTAAAGTTTAACACATATGTATCTTTTACAATTAACTTCTGCAATTCTGGATATTGTAAGAATTTATAAGTAGACAGCAATGAGTTGTGAAGAATTAATTCTCTTAGTTTCTGATGGCCTTATAAAACTTGATGCATTAAGCTGTACTTGTCTATGAAATCATATTGTGCGATAAAAAATATTTTTCTCCATGTTATTTTTATATTATTTTTATACCTCTTTTTTTGTTAGATCTGATATTTATGAATAATTTCACTAACATAATATAGGTCTTACTTCAACTAAAGTTATAACAAAAATATATTAAGGTCATTTTATTCATCTTTTGGTGAAGATTTTGGCGCTATTGATTTATAAGCTTGTGGTGTTTTAAAACAGCACAGGGTTCTATTTTTCTTTTATGGTAAATGAGTGTGAGGTGGTATAGGAGGGGCTGACAATTCTGCAGATTGCCATGTTTATAGGGATAGTTCAGGTAGGTAATATAAATGAAGGCTGCCAGGAAACAGAGCACTTGCCTTTTAATTTTATTTTTTAAATAAATGTATCTTTATTATTAGAAGTATTACAGAAATCCCCTTTTCCCCCTATTGATCCCCTCTACCCAACACCTGCCCCTCTCCCAGGCTTTTGTCATACTATTGTCTATGTTCATGAGTTATGCATATATGCATATAAGTTCTTTGGTTGATTTTCCCCCCTGTCTCTCTTTCCCACCACACTTCCTTCTGAGATTCCCCAGTCTGTTCTATGCTTCCATGTCTCTGGATCTATTTTTATCCACTTTATTTTATTCATTAGATTCCACATACAAGTGAGATCATGCAATACTTGTCTTTTCTCACTGGCTTATTTCGCCTTGTATAATACTTTTCAGGTCCCGCCATGCTGCCTCAAAGGGTAATAGACCTTTATTTTTTACAAATACATAGTATCTCATTGTGTAAATGTACCACAGCATTTTACCCACTTATCTACTAATGGGCACTTGGGCTGTTTCCAAATCTTAGCCAGTCAAAGCATTTATCTTAAAGACCATCAAATTCTAAATACTCAATAAATAGTGGTTGTGAATAGTGAGACTAGCACAATAGCTATTAATGGTAAAACTAGAAAAAACTAAGTTGGATTGATCTCTAGCTCCTATATTGCTCAAGATTTTTTTTTAAAACAAAATGTCTAACTAAATATTCTGACCTAGTGTTGGCACTACATATGCTCAAATACATATTGGGGGGAAAAAGTGTTACTAGAATTTCTAGAGAAAGATAGATCAAAACTAGACAAAAAACAAACAAACAAAAACAAAGAGTAATGACAATGAAGCCTATTTTTTGCAAATTCTGTAAATTTCTCCCTCAGAAATAAAGTGTCTAGATCATACTATTCCATTGAAATACATTTGTTATTTGCCCAGGATTGGCTCCCTCAAGGGTCTTTCTGAGTGACTGAGACAAATCTGATGAGTTGAGGTTCCAATGGCATGAAATTGCTTAATGTTTTATCTCTTCTAGGTTGCTTTTGCGTTTTAACCCAGGCCTTTAATGCCTTAGCCCAGTGGAGTGTGTAATAAGATTAGAATGACCAGACACAGGGCCTGGCACTGAAAGAACGCAGCAGTCAATGTCTGTGGATAAATGTGAACATTTCAGGTACTAGTACGGCCTGGGACAAAACACTTTCGAGAAAGAAGACATTTTAACCCCCTTCAAATCTATGTGTGGGGATGTACTAGTTAGAACACTACACTAGGTTGAATATATTATATCAAATATAATTAATAATTTGGTGTTTTTGAAATGTTTTTAATCAGTGGTGTTGGAATTACACAGGCAGATTATTAGGAGGGGACAAAAGGATTAATGAGACAATCTCTTTGTTAAACTCCACTTTATGGTGATATTTTGTGCTTTTTCTAACCCCTTCAGCACAATCTTAGAATGAAGATCTCATTAGCTTTAACAAGCAATGTTCTCAATTGTAGGACCTCTCTCTTCCACAAGAACCCAAGATATGTTGGAGTTCTTAGGGGATGCCACACATGTGCTCCCAAATTCATCCTATGAGCCATAGACATTAATCTTCTCTTCTGCTCTAGGTTTTTCCCTGTTGCTAAGGCCCAGCTAGCTGTGAAGCTGTGTCTCACTATGTCTTCTAGCAGCCTGCATCCCACTGGGAAGCATTACTTTTATTGTGCACCAAGTAGCTTAATTAGGTACTGCAGTCACCTCCGTGCCACGTCCGCATCTTCTGTGGACACAGTATCCTGGACAGGCATTGTGCACATCACTGCTCCTAGGTGGGGGCTTCAGTGTACCGTTTTCTCTGGAGTCCTTGGACCTGTGATGTGGAGTTACCTTCTCATCAGAGACAGACAACAGGTAGATCACTTCTCTCTTTGCTTTTCTACTTTGTGCTCCAAAGCATCAAAGAGTTTCAGATAAAATAATTCCCTCCATTTTATTTAAGGCCCTCTTCTTCTTGAGTCCATATAAGCATAAATGGAGGAATGCACTCAAGTGAGGAATCATGACTTATTTAGAATAGATCATTTTTTAACAACAAAGGGTTTATTTTGAGCACTCTATGCACCTGACTCTTCTTTCTTTAGGAAATGTTTTCTTTCTAAAAGCTGTCATACAGCACCCAGGCAGCTGCTCACAACCACACCCTGGCACAGACACAGCTTGCAGGTCAACCGGGCTGATGCACATCTTCACCTGTGACTTTTCTGGGGACCAGTATTAGTCTCTGGACTTAGATTTTCTAATTTGTACTTGTTTAACCAGAGAGAACTTGGGATAGTGTGGCTCTAGAAAACCATAATTTTTCCCTCCATTTAACAATATCTGTATAGGATCATTCCCTACACTTTGTTGCAAATCTTCAAATAGACAATGAACAGCAAAATAAAATTATGTTCCTAAAATGTATAAAGTACAAGACCAGGCATAGAACTTTAATGAAAAAGATAAAAGACCCAAAGGAGTCATTTTAATATTTTTCAAGTGTGAATCAAAATAGAATCTGAAAGCCATCTAAGATTTTACATTCTAATTGGTGAAACAAAACCATACAGAACAAACCTCTGTGCTGTTTTGTGATAGATATTGATTGCCTACCTAACGGGCATTCAATCTTCATCCATGTATTAAACCTCCATCTTTTTCAGTAGTAATACGACCAGACCCAAAGAAAAAAATGTTCTCAGTTAATCATGCCTACTCCATCCCCTTTGACAATGATTGGCTAAGGATAAGCATATGTTTCAATCTAAGGAGATAAAAGGAAAACTCAAGAGTCATCTGGGAATTTATTTCCTTCCTTATTAAAGATGAGTTGCATATGAGGAAGGCTCCTCCTTAGTGCCCTGACAGCATTCATGTATTCTGTATTTAGAAATAGACATGTCGTGATCAAGTATTTGGAACTATAGCAGCCAATTAGAGTTACATGATATAGGTCTAGAGTACCAATTAAACCCAGCTGCTGAAAGATTGCTCCAAATTTTATTTTAAATAAACAGGTCAACCTGCAGGCCAAATCCAGTCCACTGCATTTGTAAATAAAATTTTATTGGAACAAAGTTACTGCATTCATTTATGTATTATCTATCACTCCTTTCACTATGATAGCAGAGTTAAGTACTTGTAACAGAGCCTGCAAAGCTTGAAGTATTTAGCATCTGCCTCTTTACATAAAACTAGACAAACTCCTATATTGAGTCAGTTTTACTCGAATTTTCTATCATTGTCACTTCAATGAATCTGAAGTGATAAAACCTAACTATGAACATTTATATTTATTGAACTAACAACCACATTTTACACCTTATATACCTATTACACTTTGATAAATTCTTTTCTAAATAAAAAAGCAGATTTAGAAAATATATATATATCAAGTATTGAGAAGCTTACATCTATGTTTTAATTCATCTCCAAAACTCCAGCCAATATTTTGCACTGAAATGAGATCATCATCTTAATTTAGTCTAGTAGGATTTAAAATAACTTGACTTTTCCCCCAAATGTAATGTTTAATGGCAATGGTTTAAGGGCCCGCGGTATTGAGTGAAGCACTATTGTTACAGCTATTTCAAAGTGACATTTATGCAGACTATGGAAAACATTCAGAGTCACTAAATAGCATCCCATGGCCACCCATTTATCCTTCCTTAATCATGTAACAAAAGAACTAATCATATTGAAGTCCCAGTTTCAAAAAAGATTGCCTACTTAGCAGACGGCCCTGGAGCTTACGTCAATCAGATTGCTGCATACTCTGAAAAGGACTTAACACAAATGCTAAACCTAGGAACTGAAGAGTTGTGTAGTGGAATGAGCTTGTTGTATTTCTTAGGGGGATCCTTTCATATGAAAATGATTAGGGCTTAACGTCTCTCTCTTGTTTCCTAATGCATATGGCACGGAAATATACATTTAAGATGAACGATATTAATGTGATAGTCACACTGCAGAATGGGGACTTACCTTTTCTCTCTGTGATTGTAGAAGGGTGGAGTATAGATAGCACATTGGGTCACTTCCCTCCATGCACGGCTTTCCTCTGCTTAATCTTACTTCCACCCTTTGTGATTAAACTGTATTGAAAGATTTCCTTCATGATTTGAGAAGATTGTTTTTCTAATACTTACTTTAATATGAAAGAAGGGTATGCTCATTCATCATCAGAAATGTTGTTAAAAACAGCACTTCTTATCAACTGTTGATGATGAATGAGAAGTTCTTTTCTTAGTATGGGAGAGAATATTACACACATCTTCTTGAGTCTTACCATAGATCTCTCTTAATAAAATTCATCTCATCAGTTTGATGAATAAAAATATGTCTTCAGTCATAAAAGGTATTGTGACAATGGGAAACGGTTCAGAGAAGAACTTTTTTTTTCCACTGTGCTTAGACTTAAAGTAGATAACAGGCATAGATGAAATCATATTTGTTTTTAACAGAGAAAAATTCAGGCTGATAACATTTGTTTTAAGTGGGCAGCCTGTCATCACATGACATCTGACATTTATTTGCTATCAATTGAATGTGCAAATAGATCTAGATATTGGAAGAAGTTATAATGGAAAAGAAACCAACAAACAATATTCTTTTTGGAGCTAGAATAAAGTAGAGTAAATGTTAAATAAAAATAGTGCCATGTCCACTGGAATGACTATATTCATGAAGTCCTTCTGCAGTTACCGAACACCTGCGATATATTGGATGCTGATGGACCCAGAGGTACCGCTGTGCAGAGCAATGTTCTTGCTGCTATGAAACAAACATTTAACTTTTCCCAGAGGTCTTCCATTTGTCACTTGAGAATCTAGACAATAAATGAAATAAAAGTTTTAAACATCAAAAAATTCTTTGTAAATTGGCAAAAATGTGCCTTTTATTTTTATTAAATGTTATTCCAGCCTGGCTGGTGTGGCTCAACAGTTGAGTGTTGACCCAATAACCAAGAGGTCCTGGTCAGGGCACATACCCAATTTGTGGGCTTGATAACCAGTAGGGTGCATGCAGAAGGCAGCCAACCAATGCTGTTTCTCTTCTCTCTCTCTCTCTCTCTCTCTCTCTCTCTTTCTCTCTCTCTCTCTTTGAAAAAAAAATTATTTCATTATCTGGAGGAAAAAAGTGATGAGGAACAAAGTTGAATGAAAGACTATAGTCTTAATAATTTCACTGCTGCTAAGTCATCCTAACATAAGGATCTAGAAAACTGATCTGGAGCCTTAAATACATTAGTATTTCATGAATAAATTACGTGCCAGAATCTTTAAACATAACTGTAGGTCAGTGCTTCATCATTCATTCAACTGATCTCTTGGTGCTATTATTTTGTAGATCAGTTGTGCAGTTGGCAGACAACCATTGCAAAGCTAAGTTAATATATGATGCAGTTGGAGAGTAAATGAAAGCAGTCATAATAGCATGAGCCGCACACCTTCCAAGGTCACTAACACTGGCCTAGGGGGAAGACTGAGTGTCAATTTACTGGTCTCTCTAAAGATCAAGGTCGTGAACTAAAAATCTCAGACATATTTCTGCCAGCTAAGCAAAAATCCTTGAAAGTATAGGAGGCAGAATAGTTGAATGTTGTTAAACTTGCTGGGAAATTTTAGGCAATTCTAACTTTCTTTAGAGTCAACCAACAAGATCCTTTGTGGTGCCTAGGGTCAGCATGAGATCATCCTCTTCCGTGTCCATCGTGTCTTGCCTGCTTCCACATCCTATAGAGCCATGTGGTTGGATGTACATGTTGCCTAGAATCTTCACAGGTGCAGCATTTTGTCTTAAAACCTATTTGCAACAAGGAAATAGTACAGGTTTAAAATAAAGGTTGTAATGAAACTGTTAGTGTGGTAGGAGTCCACTTGAATATATTATCAAATTTCTTCCCATGAGCTATCTAATCTCTGTAATAGAAAGGATATATTGAATGCAAATAATTAAATGAACAATTATAAAAAGGTATATAATTTTGCATTGTCATGATTTACTTTTAAAACCTCGAGAATATTTATGAGGGATTTCTATTTATGTGAATGAGCCTTTACATGGCTTGTGTTGTGAATCATAAATGAAAGTCCTTCTGGACTCATATGGTAGGCATATGATAATACGTAAAGTTCTATTAATCAAAATGTAATATTTAGCCATAGTTCACTACTTAAAATTTAAATAGATACAGTAATTAAATAAGCTAGTTATAAATATTGGTCTGTAAATCAATGTAGTTAACCCAGGGTTTCTTAAAACTAGCACCTTTAACATTTGGGCCGTCTAATACTCTGTGGCGAGAGGCTGCCCTGTGTGTTGCAGGATGTTCAGCAGCATCCCTAGGTGCCCATAACACTGTTCCACGGGTAACAACTAAAACTATCCCAAAATATTGCTAAATATTCTCGGGGGTGGGGAGAGGAAACACTACTCTTGGATGAAACAATTGAATTATTTTTAAAATATTTTAAGTGTATCTTTATTGTTGAAAGTATTACAGATGACCCCTCTTTACCCCCCTTGACTCCCTCCACCCTGCTCTCATCCCCTCCCCAGACCTTCCCTGTCCTGTTGTCTGTCGTGGGCTAATCCTGAGTTAGTATTCACATGCTACTATAGCAAGCATGAAAGAGAAAAAGAATTGTGAATGGGGTGGGTGTAATAATTAATTACCTGTTCATGTTTGCAGAAAATAACTACAGTCTGAAGTATGTTAGCAGTTTTTTAGAATGAGAGTACAACAAATTCTAGCTTAATATTAAAACCAACAGGGGTATGATAATATCTTATTTCTGTTATTGGAATGGCACTCTAGGTTCATGTAGACTTTGGGAACTATATTGGTAATCTGATCACCATTACCAATAGATTATGTAAGAATGCAGAAAATATAATTGTAGAATTGTGTCCCAAAATACAGAGATAGTAGTTTCACTGTCTTCTATATATTTTTAAAGACATAAAGGCTATTATGTAGGGGTTCTGGGAAAGCAATCAAATTTAGAATACTTTTGGTAAGAAAAGAGAGATTTCAGAGAAAGAATTCCAGTTAAAAATTCTTGAGAACCTGACTAAAACATCATGTTGGAGAGGGAGGTGGGCTAGGGTATGATTATTTAGATAAAAATAAATTGAGCCCAGCCAGTGTGGCTCAGTGGTTGAGTGTTGACCCATGAACCAAGAGGTCAGGATTCCTGATCAGGGCATGTACCAGGTTTGGGCTCAATCCCCAGTAGGGGGCATGCAAGAGGCAGCCCATCAATGATGATTCTCTCTCATTGATGTTTATATCTCTTGATCCCTCTCCCTTCCTCTCTCTCTAAAAATTAATAAAAATATATATTTTAAAAAAGATTGAAAGTTAGAATATAATAATTTCTGTCAATAAGTTGAAACTTTCATGTGAAAGAATGAGTCTACTATACTCTTTTACTCCAGAAAGGAGACAATTTGACATATGGTGTTTCTATGATGGAGTCAAATATGTTTTACACAGCCTGGTTTACTCCTCATCCCTCAAGTATCAGTTTCAGTGTCATTAAAAAACAACTCATCTCTTGATCCTTCACGTAAATTAGCTCCTCCATTATTATCGCTCGTAACACTCTATCTTTTTCTTTATAGAACTTATCATAATTGCAATTAAATAATTGGCTGCTTATTTAATGTTTGTCCACTTGAATGAATGTCTTGAGAAGATAGGTTTCATTTGTTCACCTTTGGAACATCAGCGCATAGCTCAGGACTAGGCTCGGTCTTTGCTCACTAAATATGTGTTCAGTGAGTAAGTGAATACCATGATCAATGTGTTTAAAACAAGTTGCTTAATCATAATATGCTTGATACATTGGTGCTTGCACAATTGTTATGACTATTTTTATCATATTCCAAAAGTGAGATAAAGGTGTGTGTTGGAGCTGGCTCACAAGGCTCATAAGAACAAATTGTGTGAGTCTTTTCCAGACTCTAAATTCAGTGATGTTAGGAAGACAATTTGAAATTGATTATGGGGCAAGTATTGACATCACAGAAATAAACAAACACTATAAATCAGAATTTTTTTTTTCTGGAGAGCTGCTTAAACATTTATTATCACATCACTGATATTGAGGATATTTCTATAAAAAATTGGCAGTGCTAGAATTCAACTTTAGAAATAGGAAGATTAATTCTTCTGCTGACTACAATCAAGAAAAAAACACCTGGAATAATATTTAAGTATTTAAATATTAAAGCAAAATACTTATGCTTAAAGACAATAGAATGCTGTCAATGTGGTGAGAATTTATGAGGACAAGACCATGAAGAGCAAGGAAGCCAAGAGAGGTGAATTGGTATTTGCTGTTAGATTCCTCAAGAAAATTACCAATTCCAACTTTCAGCTGAGCATTTCAAAGGCTGAGCAGAGCACTGTAACTGGTAGGAAGTATAAAAATTGAAGTCAAGGCCCTATCAAAATGAACATCCTGTCAGATGCCAATATTTTAGTTGATAAATAAGAATAAAGATAAACCAGAAGTAAAGCAACTTTAGCAAAAAGTGAAGCCTATTGTAAAATCATCTTAATTTTTGTTGAACTAAGCTGATCTGCTCTTAACCTAGCTGCCTGCCCCAAACAAAAGTTAACCTCTTTTTGAGCTTCACATTATTTGTACACCTTTAATATACAAAATAAGATAGTTAAGCAAAAATATAATTCGCACTTACAAAAAGACATTTAGTTGAAACGAGAGAAAAAAGGACAATAGAAATAGATTTCCAGGTGTATTTTTGTGGCTGTATCTTATAGTTCTGGAGATCAGAGGTCTGAAATGGATCTTATTGGACTAAAATCAAGGCGTAGGCAAGGTTGTGATACTTATTGAGGCTCTAGGAGAGAATCCATATCTTTTCTGTATCAGATTATGAAGACTGCCTGTATTCCATGGCTAGCAGACTACTTTTTTTTTTTTTTGCATAGCTAGCAACATCAGGCAGCATCCTTCTCATATGAAAATCTCTGGTTATCCCTATGTTTCCTCTCTCTTACACTTATAAGAATACTTGTGAATATACTGGTTCCAGAATAATCTCTTCATCTCAAGGCCATTAATTTTTCTTTGTTATATAACATAAGATATTCACAGCTTCCAGGAAGTTAGATATAGATATCTTTGGGGAGCCATTATTCTGCCTATCGCTCAGGATATCCAGAAAATTAACTTACATGACACATTTGATATGACTATGATAACTATATTTAAACAATTCAAAGACAAGATAAAGAATTTTAGCAGGTAAATTAAAACTGGAAATTATTGAAATGAAAAATTACAGTCACTGAAATGAAGACCTCAAGGTACAAATTGAAGAGTAAATTATGCAGTGCTAGAGACAAAACTGATGAAGAAGGATATAGCAGAAAGAAAAAAAAATCCAGAATGAAATAGAGAAACACAAAAGCATGGATAGTGGACACAACATAAGTGACAATCAGGATATGGTGAAAAAAAATAATATGTGTATTTGGACTCCCAAAGGAAGAGGAGAGATACTATAAAACAAAAGAAATATCTGAAGAAACAATGATTGAGAATTGTACAAAATTAAAATATTGATAGCTAACTTCTCATGATAAACAATGGAAATCAGAAGATAATAGAATGATATCTAGAAAGTTCTGAATGAAAATTACTTTCAACTTTAAGTCTATAGTCAGAAAAAAATATTCTTCAGAAAATAGAGACAATATAGTTTTCCAAAAAAATATTGTGAGAAATTTTCTTCATCAGTGCACTATAGAAAACACTCCAGAATGTTCTTTAGGCAAAAGGAAAATAATCACAGATGAAAGTTTCTAGATGCAGAAAGAAATTAAGGTCAGCAAGAATCATAAATATGTTGTAAATCTAAATAAATATCTACTATACAAAAATAGCTTATTTTAGGTTTCAATATATTTTTAATTAAAATACACAACAAATGTAGCATATGAATCACAAGGACAAAGTTAGTATTTTCTGGTATGTATATTGTTTGGGAAGTAATAAAATATAGGGTGAATATAAGTCCTGTTCTGCATATGCCTCTTATCTAGGTATAAAGATTGACAAGATCTTGTTTCTCTCTCAAAGTGTTCTGATTAGGGTGATAAAATATATGTTTCTTCTTTAAGACTGTTTTAATTAGAGATTGATAAATCAAGAATTCATGTTATACTATTTCATGAATAAACATTAAAGAATAGTAACAAATTTATACTTTCAATAGAAGGGAAAATAAAATAAAAATCATTCAATAATGTTAAAAGAAGCAAGAAAAAAGGAAAAGAATATAGAGCATGTAGTAAAAATAGAAATCAAATAATAATATGGTAAATTTATCTTATATATGGAATCTAAAGCAACATACAAATAAGTAGAACAAACTCATAAATACAAGGAATGGACTTGTGGTACCAAAGGCAGGGGGAGAGGTGTGAGTGGGAGAAATAGGTGAAGGAGGTCAAAATATAAAAAAATAAACATAAACACTAACATTGCTGATTTCTCTGTAGAATTATCATTGCCTTACCCAGGGCTAACACGACCTCCAGAGTTTTCCAGTTCTTCAAGGAAAATGCTTTAGTGGACACCGTTAAAGGAAAGGTGAACTGAAGGGAAGAGGATACGATGGGCAGAACAGTTTTGGGTCAATATAAGCAAAACCTATATTCACATATAAAACATCTTAAACGGACCCATTCTGGGTGACAGACCTGTGTTCTCTTGAATTTAAATCAGCCATGCTCAGCATGGGTGCCAGACATCCCACTTTTATTTACTTTTCACTTGGAATAAATGGGCCAAAACCTAACCCAAAGCCAAACATTAAAGTGAAAACACTTGGAGCCCAGATAAAGATATTTTATGTTGCCAACTGATCTAGATTTATATGCTTTAAAAACAAATTTGTGTGAAAAATACGGTAAATTTAAAGGAAAATTTATTGGAATTTTGATTAAATGTAAAGGAATGAGATACTCAAATTAAAAGATAGATTGCCAGACTGAACATAAATGCTAAATAAGTTTTATTTATAAACTGCCTACAAAAGACATTCATAATTAGAAGGATCCAGAAAATTTCAAAGCAAAAGGATGCAGGAGAAAGTTGCTGTAATAAAATACATTTTTAAGTTTTAAAATGTTAGAAATAAGTGGCACATTGCACAATGATAAAATGTTTAATTCACCATGAATGATATTATCATTATAGATCCTACAGACATCATAAAGGTAAATGGAGAGAATACTTCCAAACTTAATTTATGAGGGAAATTTATGTATACCCCTCAAATCTGAAAAGCACCTTTATAAGATGAAAATTAAATGCCAATCTTTCATGAACATATAAAAAGTCTAAAATATAAACATATCACATAGAACAATATGTCAAAAGGAAAAATACAGCAGAGTTGTCTCTATTTTAATAATGCAAAGTTGATTTAACACTTAGAAATCAGTCAGTGTTGTAAATTACCATATTAATGGACTAAAGGAGAGAAAAATATTTAAAGTCAGTTTTAATAGTCAAACATTACAAATAAGTTAGATATTTACCAATAGTAAAATGCATACAAAAATTATACTATAACTAGGGGCCCAGTGTACAAAAATTTGTGCACTCAGGAGGTCCCTCAGCCCAGACTGTGCACTCTTGCAGTCTGGGACCCCTCTGGGGGATGTCCATCTGCTGGGGTGCCTGGCCAGCCTGGGTGAGGAGCTGAGGGGTGTTTTCAGGCTTCCCACAGTCCCTTCAGGTTTTGGGTTCCTACTGGGATACCTGGCCAGCCTGGGTGAGGAGCTGATGGCTGTTTTCAGGCTGGCCAAGCCCCCCAGTGGCATCTCTCACCCCATTGGGGTGTGGCCAGCCTGGGTGCGGGTTTGAGGGCTGTTTTCAGGCTGCCCACAGCTCCCATTGACCCAATGTCCCAGCAAGGCTGGCTGGAAGTAGGTTTCTGGGGTTTATTTATCTTCTATAATTGATACACTGTTCCTTTAAGCTGAAGCCTAGGCAGGTAACGACACCTCCTGCCTGCTTCAGCTCATGGCTTCTATAATTGAAAGAATGTTGCCTTAGTAGTCTCGCCCAGGCCTGCTGTTTGCTTCAGCTCTGAGGCTTCTATAATTGAAACAATTTTGCAAGTATGTTGCCTGGAGCACAGAGAGGCCCAGCCTGCCGGCAGACAGTTTACTCCTGGTTCAACGGAAGCTGCCTGTTTACTCCAGCTCTGTGACTGCCAGCCTCCATCTTGGCTGAGTTAATTTGCATACAGCTGCTCTGATTGGCTGGTGGTTGTGTCTTCGGCATCCCCTAGAAACGGTCAATTTCAATATTACTCTTTTATTAGATTAGATTATACAATGCAATGTTACTCAGCAACAAAAATTAATGCATTGCCTCAACAACAAACTAATCAAGCAATGATAATCTCAAAAATATAATATCAAGCAAAAGAAACCAAATTCTTCTGTATGTATCATATATATGAAGTCTTATACTGGACAATATTAATCTATGCTATGCAAAATGGTATTGACAGTTAAGGGTCTCCTCTGGTATTTTAATATTCTATTTCTTTGATGTATTTAAGTAGGTGTATCATTTTGTGATAATTCATTGAGCTATACATTGTAATTTGTGCATTTTCCTCTATAAGTGTGACTCCTAAGTAAAATACTTTATTTTAATATATGACAGCCTCATAAACTGGCTTACTTCTCATTTAATATTCTTTTTTTTAAATCAGTTTAACTTCTGTTATTGGCTTAATTTAGTCAAATTTATGTAAATAAACTGGTTAATATAGGTAGGCATGATGTTAGCAGTAATGTTACATCTTTTCTAATTTATTAAGCATTTTATAAACCTAAAAAATCATCGCAATTAGAGGGATATATAGCACAGAAGAATACACCTTATTGTAATGTAAAATTATTCAGTAGTTTTTTTGTTTTTTAAACATATTTTATTGATTTTTTACAGAGAGGCAGGAAGAGGGATAGCGAGTTGGAAACATCGATGAGAGAGAAACATTGATCAGCTGCCTTCTGCACACCCCCTATGGGGAGATGTGCACACAACCAAGGTACATGCCCTTGACTGGAATCGAACCTGGGACCCTTCATTCCGCAGGCTGACACTCTGTCCACTGAGCCAAACAGGTTAGGACATTTCAGTAGTTTTAATGTATAATACAATAAATACCAATTTTAGGGGAAAGTATTTATTGTTGTAAATTACTTATCCATCCTTACATAAATTCCATGTTACTTGGAATAATTCTAGAACAAAATTTGTGAATTTGGAGTTGATTTCTGAGCAAAGAGATCATTATTTGCTTCTCAGGAGGTGTCCCAGTTCTAAGAAGTAAGCCATGATCAGCAAATCAGATTGTGCAAATTTGAGCAATTATCATTGGTAGCACTCTAACTACTATATTTTTTTTTTTTGAAAATCATGCCATGTTCATGTAATACCAGTTCATATAGACATCTTTATTCAAAGGTCTGTGTGCTAGAAGGTACTTTCTGTTAAAGAACTTTCAGCTCTGTGTTTTTCATTCTGGTGTTTGTATTGTCAGGGCTGAGGACTCAGAAGGCTGACAGTTAAAAACAGCAGCAATAAGATGGAGAAGTCAAGTGTTTATTCCTTCAGGTAGTATGGACCAAATAATTCCTCTCCCATGAAATTTTTTTTTTCTTTCTTTTTTAGTAAATTGCTCACTAATCTTATTTTAACATGGAGCAGCAGGTATTGCTTTGGAATTTTAAACTTCTATGTCAGTTATACCAAAAGACAATTGTTCAAAACTGCTCAGCAGATTGAGCCCAGTTCATACCTCTACACAGAATGATAATCAAGACATCGCTCAAAAGCAATTTCAGTGACATGGCAGCAACAGACTTTCCCTGCTTACTGAAGGGAAGTCCTTTCCAGGTCACACACAGGAGACAGGCGTTTATTAGTTTGGACTTTCAGATAATCTTTCCAATGCCTGACAATCCCATTAAAGCGTACAGTAGTCATTTTAGCTTCCTGACTCAGGCAAAAGTGCTCCTGTTTGTGAAGGAGTATGTTTCCAAGATGCCTGTTCACTTGATTTTATGAGAAATGACTACTGGAAGAAAGGCAAACATTCTTCACAGGGAGAAGAAAGCACTTTGAATGTTTTAAGCAATGCCCTCCTTCAAACATCTAGCATAGCTGACAATTATTTCCTGTTTGCCAGAGTACTACAATAATAGTTTATGATATTTTAAAAGCATAAAGCTAGGATTGGAACCTTTGAGGCAGAAACACCAGCCTCCATCGGCGGGGTGTATGCTATAATTTACCTCATTTTTCAAAAAGGTGGTTTTGGAAACGGGCTCCAGAGGAGGCTTTGACACTGTTGATAGATCTGGCTAACATAATCCAGGCTTCTCCCCTAAGGCTCACATTTACCTTTTAAAGATCTATAATGTTTTGAATAAAAATCCAGCATCATCATCATCTAGAGAAATTTACTGCAAGTAAAGAAATATCTCTAATGAAAAGATGCTGAGGTCTGACCTACAGACCAGTATTTTTGTAAATATATCATTTTTCAGAGTAGTTTTATGGACTACCCTGGACACGCACTTGTATCCTTGTCTCCCCACAAAGTCACCTCTTCTGAGAAGTGAATGCCCACATATCAGGGATGTTGTGATGAAGTAAGGTCATGTTTACTAAATACCTCTTATTTAGTAGGTACACAAAAATTATCTATTACTTCTGTTATCTGTTATTATTTGTTTAAGCTGGAACAAGTCATCAACAATGCATTGTATAGACAGAAATGAAGTAATTAAATGTCAATAAAACCAAAGGTTTTTAAAAAATGTAGAACTCTACAATATTGGTTGACCTGGATTATCCATATACTGGAAAATACCTTGAATAAGTCCTAAAGAGCAGCTGTTTACCTTTTTGAATATCAGTATAACAACTACTTTACGATAAAACTAGAAGCCTGGTGCACAAAATTCATGCACTTGGGCGGCGGGGGGGGGGGGTGGTCTCAGTCTGGCCTATATCCTCTTGTAGTATGGGAGCCCTCGAGGAATGTCTGATTAATTGCTGCCTGGGAGGTGGGAGAGGCTCCTGCCATCACCGCTGTGCTCACCAGCCATGAGCCTGGCTTCTGGCTGAGTGGTGCTCCCCTGGTGGGAGTGCACTGACCACCAGGGGGCAGCGCCTGCATTGAGTATCTGTCCCCTGGTGGTTAGTGTGCATCATAGTGATCAGTTATTCCAACATCGGGCTGAAACTGACTCTGTGGCATCCCCTGAAGGGTTCCGGATTGCAAGAGGGTGCAGGCAGGGCCGAAGGACTCTACTGGTGCATGATCAGGGCCGGGGAGGAATGTGGGAGTTTGGCCAGCTGAAGAGAGATCATGGGAGGGCTCCAGGGCATGTCCAGCCCATCTCACTCAGTCCCGATTGGCCAGACCCCAGCAGCAAGCTAACCTAGCAGCTGGAGCATCTGCCCCCTGATGATCAGAGCATATCATAGTAACTGGTCCACCAGTCAGCTGTCTGCCCCCTATTGGTCAGTGCATGTCATAGCAACTGGTTGACTGGTTGATTGTCTGCTCCCTGGCAGTCAGTGAATGTTATAGTGAGCTGTTGAGCAGGCTTAGCATATCATTAGCATATTACGCTTTGATTGGTTGAATTCCAACTGCACAACTGGGCACTTAGCATATTGGCTTTTATTATATTGGATACTAGGGGCCCGGTGCACAAAAATTTGTGCACTCGGGGTGGAGGAAGTCCCTCAGCCGGGCCTGTGCCCTCTCACAGTCTGGGACCCCTCAGTGGATGTCCTATGATGGCCCCAGTCTGCCAGGCGCCTTCTGTGTGTGTGTGTGTGTGTGTGTGTGTGTGGCCACTGGGGACCTACCCCCAGCCGCATCTGAGGCTCGGAGCAGTCCTCCTGTGTGTGTGTCTACCTGCTGGGGACCTGCCCCCAGGCACACCGTGGAGGCTTGGAGCAGGCACCCCCTCTATGTTGATCTCTCAGACTCTTGCCCTCCCCTGAATGTTGTTCTCTTTTTTGAGCTGTGATCAGGGCTGGGTGCTGCCTGCCTCCCAAGCTTGCCTACTGCCCATCTTCCTCCAGCCACCAGAAAGCAGGGAAAACCCCCTTTGTGGTCAGGCCAGCCTTTTCCTGCTCCCTGATCCCCGGAAGGGACCTGGGAAGCCGCCAAGCAGGCCGCCAACTCTTTCCCACTCACCCGTCCCCTGCTGCCTTCCTTTCCCACTTCACAGTGCTGCCAAGGGGTCTGGGGAGCTGCCAAGCAGGACCCCGGCCCCTGCAGCCTTGCTTTCCCACTCTCCGGTGCCCCGCAAAGGGCCTGGGCAGC
>PVJC01032279.1:0-20037 GCA_004026665.1 Murina feae
GACCTGGGAAGCCGCCAAGCAGGCCGCCAACTCTTTCCCACTCACCCGTCCCCTGCTGCCTTCCTTTCCCCCTTCCCGGTGCCGCCAAGGGGTCTGGGGAGCTGCCAAGCAGGACCCCGGCCCCTGCAGCCTTGCTTTCCCGCTCCACGATGCCCCGCAAAGGGCCTGGGCAGCCACCAAGCAGGCCGAGACCCCCCTCTACCACCTCTTACCCGCTTCCCGGTGCCCTCCAACCCTGCCGCCTGTTTCCCATCACGGGTCCTGGGTCCTGCGCTGTCCCGCCCTGCAGCCGCTCTGTGCACTCGGGAGGCCCCTCAGCCCGGCCTGTGCCCTCTCGCAGTCTGGAACCCCTCGGGGGATGCCCACCTGCTGGCGTGCCTGACCAGCCTGGGTGAGGGGCTTTAAGGCTGCCCACAGCTCCCATTGACCAACGTCCCAGCAAGGCTGGCTGGACGCAGATTTCCGGAGTTTTTTCTCCTATAATTGATACTGTTCCTTGATACACTGTAATTGATACACTGTTCCTTTAAGGCTGTCTTCTAACTAACTGAAGCCTCCTCTTTGCTTCACCTCGCAGCGTCTATAATGAAACAATTGTTACTTTTACTGGTTAGGCCGGAGCTGCTCTTTCCTTCAGCTCCGGAGGATTCTATGATTGTTACAATGTTTCAAAAAGCTGTGTTTCGCTAGAGGCAGTTTAATCAGAGCTGAGCTGAGGGGCGCAGCTTCGCTTTCTCTCCTGCCGCAATGGAAAGGGCTGTTTACTCAGGTCCAAGAGTGGTGGCCGCCATGTTGGCTGGGCTAATTTGCATACAGCCGCTCTGATTGGCCGGTGGGCGTGGCTTACCCTGTCTCGGAGAAACGGTTAATTTTAATATTTCGCTTTTATTAGTTTAGATGGTTCCTTTTCTTAAAGGAAGTTAACAAAGGCTTAATGTGAGCCCAGTGGAGTTTACCACAACCTTTCTTGTCTCTGTTTGAAATACCATACCGCTACCTTAAATAACTAATGTTAGAACTTCACAGAATATCCCTTATAACTAAAGCGAGCTCAAGAGAGCATATAAGATACTTTATGCAAAGAAATAAGGTCTTAGTAAAACAAATAGTCTGTACTTTAAATACGATCCTTGTTTTCCTAGTAATTGCATATCTTGATTTTCCAAGCCTAATATGACATCTGTGTTTATATATGTGCTGGAAAATATGGTTTAAAGTTAAGTTTAGTATAATGTAAATATTTTGGTATTAATTTTATCACTCAATTAATCTTTGATTCTTCTTTCTGGGGAATGTATGATCCCTGACCTCACAAGAGAATGTGTCTTGTTTTTTACATTCTATGACCCAGCAAAGTTAGAATGAACTCCTATATGCATAAATTTTGTACAGGAAAAGAGTAATTGTATTTCATCTCTGTATAGAAAATTAGTCAGATATTGGCAATGAAACAGTATGTCATCAGGACTCAAACTGTGTAAGATTTCTAAGTACAAAAAAAAGTAAAGAAAAACTTCTATAATAGAGGTTCAGATCAAAGCATGCCAAGTCTAGGTTAATGCTATATCATTGCTATAAATTTTGTATTAGTATTAAAAATATTAATTCACCAAAAAATATTTACTAGAATTGAACTATATCTACAATTCAAATTAGCCACAAGGCAATATGGGATGTGGGAGTAAAGAATAAAATTACTCAAATACTCATCCTCAATTTTCACAGAATTCATTTTTAGTTTATAATTTTCTAAAGTGTAGAAATGACATCTAAATGGTGATTGGGAATGATGCCAAGTATTGAAAGCTCCTTATTATTGGTGTTTTAAGGAGGTTACTAAACTCTGTTTCTGCTTCTTCATCTGTGACATAAAGAGAATAACACCTTTACCTTAGGTCTCCAGAAGGATTAAATGAGACAGTCCACGCAAGCTCTTAGAGAGGTGCTAGAGATGCAGGTCCCACTCAGCAAATGGGTGTTCTTGCTTCTTCTTTGTGTCTGTAGCATGCAGGCTCTGGAAAGCTAGGTAGCTCCATACATGTATATGCTGTTTCATAAATGCTGAAGGAGAGATGGCAGGGAATGAAAATGGGAGGAAAAGACAAATAGAGATCAAGGAGCAAAGAAGAGATATTCAAAACTATGGAGAATCAGACCTGCTCGCAAGTAACTTGCAGTCTCACTAAGGTCATGCCAGTACCTTTCTGGAATCAATGAAAATGTAGTTAAGTAACATATGATGGCACTAACTCTACATGGAAGCAAATCCAGAGGAAAGAAAGGGCAGAATGAGCTGCAATGGTCAGGAAGAAGACCATGGTCCTGAAGAAGCTGCCCCTGGTCATCTGATTTCAAGCCATTGCTGACAGAATAATATTTCCTTTCTCTGTCTTCCATTTCTTCTGAAATAAAGCATCCAAATGCATTAAAAGACTGCAGTCCATCACCTGAACGTGGTTAGGGTATCTTAGCACTCTTGTTCTTACGTGTAAGTTGAATTATCCTATTTGTGAAGTAACTTCCTAGAGAGGAAAGTGTTTCTTTTTTGTTTTTCCAGAATTACTACAAATGATAGTGTTGGATCTTCTGTGCATTAATGCAACATGACTCTGCACCAACATCTTTAATTTAACAAAAGGAATGACTTCAAGCTGAAGGCAAGAGAAACCCGACAAGTTCTTGGTTACCGTCAGATATGAGTCTGCAGTTTCGCTGCAACATTTTTTTTCAACATGTGTGAGTGGGTTATTTTCTTCCCCTACAAGCGAAGTGACACAGTGTATTAGGGACCATGTAGGCTGTCTCTCCAGCCTCTCTGTTTCTGGGAACTGTCCCTGCCTGCACACATCCACGCGGTGAATGGAGTGGTTCTGGCAGTCTTGTTCGTACAGCACGACCTTGCGCTCTAGTTTCAGTGCAATGATGGAGCCAAAGTGACCCAGATCTCTTCCCTAGAAATTTGACATTCAGGACCAAAGAGACCATTTTTCTTTCAGGTCTGTCACCTAACCAGTAATACATTAATACCTCAGCTGTATTTTTTTTTTTTTTACCATGTGTACTTGAGAATCATAAAGCTGTGAAGAAAAAGAGGGAGGAAATAAAAAAATTAAGAAACAAAAGGAAAGTCCTCTTGTCCCTGGTTCCAATTCATCCTGAGACTCAGCCGCACCCCCATTGCACGGGCTTTCGTGAACTGCCCCACATCACGATGGCAAAGGAGTTGTTTCTCTTGTTTGTGCTTTCTTGATGAGTTTTTCTTGCTTGCGGCAGAAAGAAATTAATGTGGATGACATAAAATTCAACAGGACTTGAGATGTTTGACTTGTTTATTCCAGTTGAGCTCTGGATTGAGCACTAAGTGAAGGAAAGAATTCCAGGAGTTAAATGAACGTGACATAGAGCATGTCAGTCAACTGGCAGGGGATGCAGGGGGCTTGGTGCGAGGCAGGTAAGCCTGACCTGACTCTAAGTGCAGACTTAATGGCAAAACAGCTCATCCTGATTCGCCTGGGGCATTCCCAGTGTCAACATTCAGATTCCCATGTTCAGGAACTCCCTGGATCTGGGCGAATTGAAATACTCGGTCGCCCTACCTACTTTAAGACATGACTAAAACCAAGTTATTTCCTTAAAAATATTATCCTTGAAAAATATGATAATCTCCAACTCGAGTGCATTCATTGAATTTTTAAAAGTTACCTATTAATAGCTCCCTTAGTTTTCACTGACAGAAAGCAGGACTAAGAGAATGCCTTGTCCAAGATGAAAAAAAAGAAGCAAATTCGTTTGGCTCCCCAGGGCTTCTTTGAAATCTTAGTACCTCATATTATTGAATGAAAATTGCTCTTTAATAACTCAAATCTCTTTATTTGGGACATTTTACATCTGGACGCGGGGAGCTTCTGTGTGCAAGTCCTCTCGACAAGTCCAAGTGTCAAGAGGATGGGCTCCATCATGAAACTTGGGACCTTGTCATGGCTCCACTATCATCATGTTGTTACAGAGAAACCGGAGAAGAGTCAAGAGACGCTTAGACAGATGGAGTTCCATTTATTACGTGCGGGCCCAGAGGACAATGTTTCTCAAATTCTGGGTGCAATCACACAGGAAATTTCCTGTATTTATACCGTTCCACCTTCTTTGTCTCTCAAATAAGGTTTTTTCCCAGTTCCCTTTGCAAGTTCTTAAAGGGCCCTGTGTGCTGGGGCTTTGAGACCTCAACCAAAGACTTGGCCTGATGCCAGCACTGATAACTTCGTCTGGAGAAGGTTTAATGGCCTCTCTGAAATGGGAGTAGTCTTATTTTCCTTATTATTTAAGCCAGCAGGCATTTACAGAAGCCAGAAATAGCACGGTTAAAATTTCAAAGTTTTTATATAAGATGGATGCATCATTGTGACCTGGAAAAAGTTGCTTAAACTTTCTTAAGTGGACATTCTTCACCAGAAAAATAGTGGTGTTGAGAGAATTAAAGGTAGTTGCACCTTTAAAGAATACTTGTCCCCTGTTAGGCACCCGGTTAATGTTGGCTCGTGTGGATTATTAAACATTTCTGATGTTTACCATCAACCTGTGACCCAGGGAACCCTGGTGCTGAAACGGGTTTTGTAGTTGAAGAAAGCGATATTAAGAGAGAGGAAGTGACCTGAGGTGTCCCCCTTTGAAAGGGACAGAGCCTGTACTTGAACTTCTGTTCTTTGGAATTCAGGCACAGCACGTGTTCCTCCACACTCTGTTTCTTCTTGTGTGAAAGCATAGGAGACCTACGTTTTTTTGTCCTGTCTAAATAATGCCAAAGTAATAAAACAAAAAGAGAAAATCACCTACACATTGTGTTTGGCTTTTTTTTTTTAATTTTAAATTAGATGCCAAGATTTATGAAAAGATTCATAAGATTGAATTTTTCATTTTTAAACCTCTGTTGGGAATTCTGAGGAAATAGTTATTGTCACTTCAATTGCCAGGCATTATTCAAAATGAATCACCATATGGTCATGAAACATTTTCTGGGAACCAAAGAACATGCTACTCAGAACAAACAAAATAAGTGATGATGGTATTTAATTTAAAAAAAAACAACCTGAAATAAAAAGAACATATTTGTTGAACTTATCTAATCTAATAAATAAAAGAGTAATATTGAAATTGACCCTCACTCTGTTACACCTAAGCCATGCCCATCAGCCAAGCCACGCTCACCAGCCAATCAAAGTGACCATATGCAAATTAACCCAGCCAAGATGGTGGCCAGAAGCCATGGAGCTAGAGTAAACAGGAGGCTTCCGTTGCACCAGCGATGGAGGAAACTGCCTGCCTAGGCCGGCTATGGCCTCTGTTAAAGGCAACAAAGTTTCAATTATAGAAGATAAATAAACCCCAGAAACCTGATTCCAGCCAGCCTTGCTGGGACGTTGGGTCAATGGGAGCTGTGGGCAGCCTAAAAACAGCCCTCAGCCCCTCACCCAGGCTGGCCAGGCATCCCCCAAGGGGTGGGCATCCCCCAAGGGGTCCCAAACTGCAAGAGGGCACAGGCCAGGCTGAAGGACTCCCTGAGTACACAAATTTTTGTGCACCAGGCCCCTAGTTTGATATAAAAACCATGATGTTAATGTAACTAAAATTTCTACCAATTGCATTTTGAAGGGATAACTGGTATAGGAATTGAATTTTCATGATATAAATTCCACTTCAACACTCACATTTCAAAAATCATTTAGGAAAATGTAGGGGAAAGTCTAAAACAAATTGCATGCTGGGAATTTACATGTCTTTTTGGCTCTCTGATTTGAAATAGTCTCTAGGGGAAATCTGATTTATTAATTCAGAAGACCCAATCAATAGAGTTTATGCTGCCAGCAAATTTGTTTGCAACAGTTTTAATTGAATGCTTTTTGTGCTTCTGTATAGCCTCTACCACCTATAGAGTGAGATATAAATCTTTTCAGATAAATAAAATACAGATGTACACCAATTCACAGGACATGAAAAAGCAAGAATTGTTTATCTCCCTTTACATGAAATAGTTTGCACTCAGGTTACACATACAAAACAGTGTATAAGTGTTTACTTATAAGTGTTATGCTAGGAGAAACCCTCATGTTTATTTTGGAATAACATTTATTAACTAGAGGCCCGGTGCAAGAAAATTCAGCCCAGCCTGCACCCTCTCACAGTGCGGGACCCTTTGGGGGATGTCCTACTGAGGGCTTAAGCCTAATGATCACCACGATCAAGCAACTGAACACCATCTCACATAGCTACCAACTGTGTGTGTGTGTGTGTGTGTGATAAAAGCACTTAAGATTTACTCTTTTAACAAATTTCATGTATAAACTAGTATTATTATCTGCAATCACCATGCAATACATTAGATCCACAAACATTTTCATCTTATAACTAAAAAGTTAAATACTCATGTCCTCCATCTCCCAAACCC
The DNA here is from genome assembly GCA_004026665.1 of Murina feae. Taxonomy (NCBI): domain Eukaryota; kingdom Metazoa; phylum Chordata; class Mammalia; order Chiroptera; family Vespertilionidae; genus Murina; species Murina feae. The sequence goes on from PVJC01032279.1 coordinate 6,440, forward strand.
TGGCAACTGCCATTCTAATTTGTAATTTGAAATGCTTTTGTTTAATACTAAGATTAATTTTATATGTTTTTTTTATTCATTTAAAGTTGTAATATTTGTTACTTTATGCCTTCATGTGCATTTGTAATTAATATGTGAATGTCACTGATACTTTCTCTGATTACTAAATAATTTTTTCTATTTGCCTTTTGCTTTCTACTGTTATTGATAGTGCTTTGATATAGAATAAAATTTTAAAAAGACATGAAATTCATAGTTTTAATTTTTTTAATATATTTTATTGATTTTTCATAGAGAGGAAGAGAGAGGGACAGAGAGTTAGAAACATCGATGAGAGAGAAACATCGATCAGCTGCCTCCTGCACACTCCCCACTGGGGATGTGCTTGCACCTAAGGTACATGCCCTTGACCGGAATTGAACCCGGAATCCTTGAGTCCGCAAGCCAATGCTTTGTCCACTGAGCCAAACTGGTTAGGGCTAAAGTTTTAATTTTTGTTATTAAGTCAATAAATAATGGATAATATAATTAAGCTCTATCTGTCCCCAAACACTACTGTGGTAGTTGTTTATTTATTTTATCTTATTTAATTTTATAACAGCCTTACTAAATACATATTTCTATTATTTCTATTTTGTACATAAAATGTTAACACTTTTTAAAGATCTCTTAAGTTCCTCAAGTACATCCAAGTAGGACAATGAAGCTAACTCGTTATATTAAATTATCCTTATGTTTTCTAAGTCTCATGTTAGAAAGCATGAAGGATTTCAGCAAAGTCAGAGAACACAAAATGAATACCCAAAACTCAATCACACTTCATTTTATGAGCAATGTGAGATTTGGAAACCAGACACACACACAACACACACACACACACACACACACACACACACACACACGATTAACATATGTAATGGCTTAAAAAAATTGAATACCTATCTGCTTATGTTTGTCTGCAACCTCTGGAGCTTCTGGATGGAATCTGCAACCTGTTCATACACTGAGGGCTGGGACAGACTCCAGAAAGAGGCAGGTCACTCCAGATGGGTGAGTAAACAGGTTTACTAAGCCGGGGGCTTTAGTCCATAGCAGGTTAGGCTTGGTCAGAGCATCAACCCTCCGAAGCCTTAAAGTTTATATGGAGGCCTTCACTGGACTTAGTCACATCCAAATGATCTCAGCACCATTTCCGTCCTGTGTATGGGAGTGGGCCCTGCACAAGGTCCCAGGCAAGTTTTACTAAAACTACGACGTTTGGTTGTTAATAAAAACTTTTCTTGACAGTTTAACAAAATATCGAATCAATTATGAAGTCGATAGAAAAGTCCTTGGGAATTTCAAATGAGGACATGGCTATTTCATGAAATGAGGCTGGCTCTCTGAATAATGTTATTAAAGGTCAGCGCCACAGCTGTGCATTTGATGAGCAGCTGTGTGAGCGCCCAGGAACAATGAGGGATCTGATTGGCAGTGGACCCAGCCGTGCGGGCAGTTAGGGTGGAAGGATTTCAGATGAATTTAGAACGAGTAGCTACCGGGTCCTGCTGTGGACACCCGAACTGCTGGAGAGTTTAAAGTAAGTGGAATAAAGATAGTGCAATTTGAGAATAATATAGGCATCCTATGGAGAGCAGGGTTAAACTGGGGAAAGAAGAGCAGAGAATGTTCCCTGGAAGCAACCGTCTCTTCAAAAACATTAAAAGAATTGAAATTTTGGGGTTTAAGAATATCGAAGTAGGATGCTTTTGACAGCATTTACTGAAAGGTGGGAAAATTCACACAATCCCTCTTTTTACTGGCAAGGAGACACTTAAATCCTATTTACTTCGATGTAGAATTTATCTGGGATTTTATGAGCCTGGGTGAACATGGAAAAGTGTCTCCTTCACTTTATGACAGGAAAATGAAGGAACATGTGACGTGGGGTGTAAGTAAACAAGCAAGTCAGCAGCCTCCGGATGCATGCTGTGCTTCCTATTTGGAAATACTTATTTCTCGTTGCATTTGTCATTATTCGTAAGACCGTGTGTGTATCTAGGTTAATTTAGCATTGCTCTCCAAATGCAGAACACCAGACATGGAAAGCACTCTCAGCGCCATGTTCTATGGTTTTCGGTGCCCATCAGGGCTGATTGCTGGCATTCCTTAAAACAGACAGTTGTCACTTGCTAGCATTGTTCTCCTTTAGTCCATCACCACCGTCTTCTTGCCTCATCTTCATCATTTTTCTCTTTCTCCAAAGCAGACAGCCTTTGGACTTGAACCCTAGCATTGGTCCTTCTCTAGGTCTGCAACCTGCCAGGCCCACTAACAGGTTTTGGATGTGCCAACACTGACACACACGCGCACACGCACACACCCACACACCACTATTCGCTCCATTTCTCTGGAGAATATTGACCGAAGCAGTTAGCCTTCTGTGCAGAGGAGACTGATTACATGTGTGGGAAAATGGTCATGGAAGCTGATCAGCCATGCAGAGGCCGGGGTGTTGGTGAAGCTGTTGGACGCCATGGACAGAGTGAATAGATGCCTGGCACCCTGTCTTCCTCCCTGAGCACCCGCCAGCAGCATGAGAGCCTGAGGCAGAATAGTCTTCATGCAAACTTCCTTCAACAAATACGAATTAAGGTTCATTAAAATATGCACTTGGCATTCAAACACATATTGATCTTTATCTTTGAACGTGGAATTTAGATAACTTGATGAGAGTTTGCACCAAAACATTACTCTTTCTCTGCTCCTTCAGTCTTTTAAATATTAAAATACCTCACTGTAGTTGCTATCACTTTGTATGTAGGGGGAGACCAAAGGTCTCAATCTTCTGTGTCCCAGAGGGATCATCCCACTGAATAGGAACACATAGCCAATGCAGAGAGCGAGCATTGGAAATTATATTTGATTTCTGTTTTCTGAAAGGTCCGGGGGACATTGAGAAAGGAGAGTTACACAACATATCACAAAACCACCCATATTTATAAATATGTATTTTTGTCTTTTAGTTATCCCTCACTTTCTAAATCTCTCTCTCCCATTCCCTTTGCCCCACCTCACTCCTCTGTAGCCTCACATACACAGACACACACCAAGCCAACTTTAGGGCATTTTATTCCTCCAAGTCAACTAAAGAATGGGCAATAGGGTGAACGTTCCTTCTGCAACCCAGGGGTCTTCTCACCTGGCCAAACAAAAAAGTCTTCCTGTTAACCATAATCTTTCTACAGCAAAAAAGTAAGGATTATCTATCTTTATAACTGAATTTTCAGGCATAAAATAAAATCTTTTTAAACTGTTTGGTGACATTTCCTGACGCTGGTCTCTGGCCCTCTCGGTAGAGTGCCTATGTATCTCTGCTGGCTTCCCCAAGTGTTCCTGCCTTTCATATTGACTTACTCTTCTGTGAGCCATGGGGCTTTACATTTCAGAAATGTCTAGTAATCATGGATGTTATAGTAATCATTGATCAGGTCTTTCCTACTATCTATGTTGCTGGCCTGCTTAATGTTTTCATCCTCCTACATTGTGGTACTTGCACTTTTATTCTTTATGGAAATGGAATCTATGCCACACTACTTATTTCTGCTCCTTAAAGCTCTATATAAACATATAACCTAATGCACTGGTGAATGAATCTTCCTTTACAGCTTCTTAAAAAATTATCCTGAGTGCCATCAGCTCTGATATCCTCCGCTGTGACAATTCTAGGAGGAGAAGGCTGTTGTAGGCGGCAGGTAGAGTTAATTAGCTCTCAGGGAGGCAGGCATCGACCTCTGCGGAGGACAGACAGCACCAGGATGTGTGGGCTGGGGCTTAAGTGGATGAGAGCCAGAGTTCAACTTCTAAATTGGCCAACAGGTTCGCAAGGATTGACATGTTTTATTCTCTTTTAGAAAATGTTTTTATTGATTTGAAAGAGGAAGGGTGAGGGATAGAAACACGGATGAGAGAAACATAGATTAACTGCCTCCTGCACGCCCCCTATCAGTGATTGAGCCTGCAACCCGGGCATGTGCCCTGATCAGGAATTGAACCCGGGACCTCTTGGTTCTTGGGTCAACACTCAACCCCTGGGCCACAGTGCCTGGGCATATTTTATTCTTTTGAGAAGAAAAATGAGCTGGCATCTTGGCCCTCTTATCCTGAAGGATTACATAACAGGCAGGCGTCAGTGGTAACAGAGAACAGAGGTGAGAAATTCTCAGGAAATCTTTGTGTCTCGTTCTAGGCATAGTTTAAATGCCTATGATAAGAAATATTTAATCTAGGTTTTGCTGAAGTTTTTTCTTTGAAGCATTAATTCTGTTTTATGTACTGAAAAAAAAAGGTAAGGAAAACAAAAACCCTCTAGAGAAATAAGTTTGGGAAACCCTGGGTTCCACAGAGTTGAAGCCAGTCTCTCTACTGCAGGACAGCTCAAAGCCTTTAATACCCCAGCGTGCACTGCGAATGTCTAAAAAGGAGACTCAATATGCAGCATTTCTCCAAAGCGTTGGATGAAAGCAGCCTCTTTTTAAAAAGAAGATTCTGAGAGAAGTCGTTCATAGATCACACGTTGGGAAACGCAGCTCCACTCAGAACTGGTAACAGAGAGAAAATGTATATGCTTGCACTCAATCTTCTCTATTGTCCTTGATAAATCTGCGCAAAAGAGCAACATCCCTCAGGGCAAGTAAACATATGGAAGGAGAAATCAGAAGTCCTGGGTAACTGGCCTGCAAATGCTTCTGGGCGAACTATATGTTTAGTGATCACTGGCTTCCAGAATGTTCTCAAATGTGCTAGTCACGAAAAATGTACATCAACACATGCCCTACCCAAGGCCGTCTACAAAGAACACTGCTGCCGTCCCTGAGCATCCAGGCCCCTTCTCTCTCTCCAACCAGCCTCCAGCCTGCTGGGAGCCAGGCCAGCAGCACCTGGGAGCAGGTCCCCACCGAAGCCTGGGATCGCCCCACTGAGGAGCTGCTCATGGGAGCTGGGAGGCAGATGCCTTGTTCTAATTACAGTTCCAGCACCTTCCACTCCACAGTTCCCACCACCAAGGGTGCTGCGAAGGCTCTGCAGATGCTCACCACCACCAGTCACATTCCATCTTGAACACAAAGGAGTGTTATTATCCCCCAGGATCTCAAAGCACAGGCTGATCCACCGGGGCAGCCCACGCGTGCCCAGGGGAATGCAGCCTCTTCTTAAAAAGAAGATTCTGAGAGAAGTAGTTTATAGATCACAGGACATCCATGAGCCCCTCCTGGACACAGACAAGCGGTGGCTCGTGGGCCTCTGGTAGCTTCCCGGATCTTCTGCTGCATCTTGAACAGAACAAGCAGCAGCACATGTGAGATCACCCCTGGCATCTGCCTCCGTGGTCAGGAGCAAGGCCAGGGCCCGTGGGAAATGGAGGCGCTGTGGTCGGGGGTGGGGGGGGGGGGTGGCAGGTCACGCAGGAGGCTTTCTTCTCGGTGGCTCCCTTTCTATCAACCTCGTGCCAATGCTGGTGTTTTCTGCCTAAATCAATCACTCCCTGTTTTCTAACATGTTTACTTTACCAGTTTATTGAAGGATGTGCTAAAGGGCACAGATGAAAGGCAGATGAGGAATACACAGGGGGAGGCCTGGGAGGGTCCTGAGCACAGAAGCTTCTGGAGTTGGGGTGTGTCACCCTACCCGTGTGAGTCTGTTCACCAGTCTGGAGGCTCTGCACCCACCCCTGCACCCCACTACTACTGGAATATTTATGGAGCCTTCCTTCCTCCACAGGCATGCTCAGTCGGTAACTCCATTTTAGCCGCTCTCCGGAGAACAGGGGGTGAGGTGGAAAATTCTGAGCTGCTAATCATGGTTTATCCTTTCAGGTGGCCAGCCCCATCCAGGAGCCACCCAGAGTCACAGAGTCACCTCAGTTGAACAGAAGATGCCCTTAGTGCTTTTTCCCTTGTTACTGAATTATTGGAGTGACACTGGTTCACATGGGAGTGATACAGGCTTCAGGCGCACAATCCTACAACACGTCAGCTGTGCACTGGTTTGTGTGTTCACCAACCCAAGTCAAGTTTCTGTCCATCACCACTTATCCCCACTGCACCTCCTCCACCTCCCACCTCCAATGAAACTCTAACCTACTCACATGACTTTCTCCAATTCCAATCGGAGAATGAACAAAATTGTGCCTAAATCCTGTTTTCTCTCATAAACTACAGTCATATTTTCATCTTCTTGGTGAATATCCTTACATGGATATTCAACTGTTGACTCAAATTAAGACATCGAAAAGGGAATGTGTCCATCTCCCCTCCCCAAAGCCCATTTTTCATAAAAAAAAATAAAGTGTATATGTATTTCACACATTTGCATTGAATTGAAGATTATAAAATAGACCTTGTAGTCAACAAATATTTACTGATGGCCAATTATGGAGAACTCTCCTAGGGGGTGGGAATATCGCAGAGACCAAGACAGAAAAACAATCCTTCCAGAGCGTATATTCTACCGGGTTGTGACAGGCAATAAACAGCGCGAGCATGTGCTATGACATAATGTAATAAACTTGTGGAGGGAAATTAAGCAAATGAAAAGGCTCTGAGGCAAACAAATGTTTGATGTGTTTTACAAATAACACAGAAGCCAAATGGGACTGAAGCAGAATGAATTAGGAGAAGAAATGTGTTCAAAGATAGAGTGAGACCAGCTCACGAGATACATTATTCGCAACCCAGGCTGTTCTTTACAGTGACCTAACAAGACATTTTTTTAAAATATCAATGCCCAGATCTCAGACAAGTCTTGTTAAACTAGGATCTCTGAGTATGAGATCCAGATACCTGCATCTTTTATAATCTCCCAAGATGAATTTAATATGCAGCCTACGTCAGGAGCCACTAAAATGTGGACTCGCTGGCTACTGTGATGGCATAATCTACTCTGAATAAGATGAATGTTCCCGTCAGAGAAGTAGCATGGTCCTACTTACACTTTGAGCGGGTAACTCTGGCTGATGTGAAAATAAATTGTGGGTGAGGTTGGCAGGGCTTTAAGCAGGAAGACCACTTATGGGCTCTGGCAATCATTCACGTGAGAGGAGGTGGTGAGATGGATGAGGGTAGCAGCAAGGAAGGTGGTGAGAAGTGGTCATTTTAAAAATATATTTATAAGAGAAAGTCAACAGGACTTACTAATGCATGCGTCAAATGTGTGTGATAGAAAGAATTCAGCTATAACTCCAAAACTGTGGTCTAACAAGGGCAGAGTTGCCAAAACTGAAATGGCGAAGAATGAGGGAGAAAACTTACATTGGGGGTGACTTTTGAACTGTAGTCTCTTAAGTGTCTACTAGATATAGAAGAAATCAAGATATCGAAGATGCTGAAATAGACAAACAGAACGCAGAAGGTCAGGGGAGAAACCTAAGCTGGAGAAATATATTTGGGAGTCATCAGCATACAGGTGTTTGTAAAGCCAGGAGATTATATGAAAATACCTAAGGAGTGAGTGAAATGAATAAAAAGACATTCTAGATCTGACTACCATTGAAACAAGGGAGATCAGTGGCCAATGAGAAAAGGAGGAAGCAGTAAATTAAAGAGAAAAAAGAAAAAAAGGTTTCAAAGAAATCCGCTTCCTCTGGCATATTGCTAAGTCAAGTAAGATAATGAGTGAGTATTAGCTATTGCATTAATATTTGTGAAGTTGATAGTGATTTTAATGGAATTGTGCAGGCACAGAAAATATTGGGGTGATCTCAAGAAAGAGCACAAAGAGATAAATGGAAAACAACTGTTTTTGATAAGTTCTGTAATAAAAGGGAACAAAGAAATATTCTTTTAACAGAAAAAGAAATGTAGCTTTAAAAAATTGTGTGGTAGCCTGACTGGCCTGGCTCAGTGGTTGAGCTTCAATCTATGAACCAGGAGGTCATGGTCCCATTCCCAGTCAGGGCACATGCCCGGGCTGTGAGCTCGATCCCCAGTGTGGGGTGTGCAGGAGGCAGCCAATTAATGTTTCTCTCTCTCCCTCTCACTCTGAAATCAATAAAAGTATATATTTTTTCTAAATGGTGTGGTATTGTTATAATAATTAGAAGTACTAAAACATGTTTTGTGATGATGCAAGAGTCAGCTAGAACAATTGTTGGAGATATATCCTCGGATAGAATCAAGGAAATGAGAGAAATGATGCATAAGAAAAGGGTCTGAACCTTGCTAAGATACCAACTAGTTTTCCAGAAAGTCGGGATGATAAGGATAAGGGGAGATGGTGAGAGTACATGGGAGTTTTTTCTAATGGTAACACTAATTTCGGGGTGTTTCAAAATTCCCTTCTCCCATGATACAGCTGTTAGGTCAAGAAAAGTCTTGCATTACAATATGATTTTCTAATTCTTCTAGGTTAAATGAATATACTTTTGAAAACTGTGATGTCTTGTTTTTGCAATGCCAGAGTAACTTATCTCTCTCTCCACCTCCTGAGCCATTCATATTTCTCATAATGTAGTAATTTGATACACGATTACTGTTCAAAAATAGATGAAACAACAGTCTATGTGAGTTTATGAGAAAACTATGAGTCAAACATGAGTTTTTTTTTTTTCCTTTTCATTGAAGAACCCTCACAAATGCTCTGACCCCAGGCTCCCAGTTCTAAGAGAGCCTTAATCATTGATTGCAATAGGTTTCCATGTAAGCCGGTGTAAATAAGGGATAAAAGAATCATGCCTCCTGCACTAACGTGCGTTAGACTGATTATATTATTTCCAAAGGATCTACTCATAGTATCCAGATGGGACTGCCCCTCGTGTAAGAAGACATTTCACTCTTTTATAGAAGAATTTATTAAACTGCTGATTTTATGTGTGTATCAATTCATGGAATACTAATATTTGCAATTACAAAAACTTCCTTCCATGTAATGACTAAAAATAACGTTCATATTAACTACGTTTTACACCATAAAACGTTTAGAAAATGCTCCAGTGAAGGTTTTGCTGATGGTTTTAGTATGAAGGAAAAGTTTGGATCCTACATTGGTCTTGTTCTTTCGCTGTGCCTCGTGCTAGGAGATCGTATTGAAGAAGGCCCGATACAGACCCAGTTTCCACAATTTCCAAGAGCCCCAGAGGAGTGAGAAGACAAGAGGAGCGCAACAAACCTAGTGAGGAGAATGTGGTTGGAATTGGAATTGATAAAAATCCAATCAATGATAAATGTTCAGCTGATTACATTTAATAAAGTTGGTAAGAGAATGCAAAGAGGATTTTTCACCGATGAAAGTCATTTGAATATAAACTTCATGTGGATAAGAGCTTTGGTTTGTTTTTCAACAACTCCATTCCCAACACCTGAATCAAACCTGTCCTACTGTTCAATAAGCAGTAAGCGCATAACGATTGAGTATGTAGATATTTTTCCTGTGTACACGCATTAGTCCATGGTCTTTAGTTATGACACAAGTGCCAAAGGCTGAGAAAAATGTTGTCAGTTGCAGAAACCATAGTTCCTTATCCATCTCCTCGATGATCAGTTTGAAATTATTATGGGCTGCATATCTTCCAAGCCCAGTTCCCTAAACATCCTAGGAATTCTCTGAGCTGCCCAACACTCTTTCAGCAAATGCCTTTTTCTTCTTGAATTTGTCAGAGACAATTTTTGTTGTTGAAAACTAGGGTTCCTGACAGATAAGTTTCTCATTCTCCTTAGAGCTCAGAGGAGGTTTCATCCAAGAGACATCGCTACACTTAACAGGAGGGCTCCCGTCTCTCCTTTATTGGAATTTTCTTACCTCAGGGCAGAGAGAAAAAAATTTGGAGAGAATTGGAATAAATTGTGAATCTGATACTAATAATACTTTGTACTTTGCTTGCAACTTTTGCTCCCCACAGAGTTCAAAATGTTTTACAAACCCAGTATTTTGTTCTGTGGCTATGATTCCCAAGGATATTACACTTGGAGAAGGCTATGTATTTCTAGAAAAATTGCCAATAAATTGGTACATGTAAATGGAATCTGTAGAAAAGCTTGTGTCTAGCCCTCATCTAAAAGGGCATTCTTTCGCTCACTTGATGACATTAATAATCATGAGGGTGATATTTTAACACTACATGTGTGCATTTTAGAAGAAAAAGTTCTAGAATCAGCCCTTTAGTTATTTTAACTACTTGGACCCTTAGGTGAAGAACCAACATAGACCTAAGTTTTGCTGTATTCTCTATTGTTTCAATATGCAGTATTATTAATAGTCAAAATTTAAGTTTTAATTTTATGCAAAGAATGCAGTATTACCATACATGTTGAAAATGGCCATCTCTTTTATGCTTCTTTATGTTTTTAGAAATATAAGCAATTTTTAGCAAAAATGAAATGGAAAATAATCACACAGCTATGAGCACAGGATTTTATCTAGTTACACAGCAAAACTAGAACATTTATTTTGGCCTCCACACCCCACCATCATGGTTTCCAAATCCCCACCTTTAAATAGGGCGATCAGTCATAGTGCCTGTCAGTAACTAATAAATTAACGATCAAATAATTTCCATAGTAGGCCAAGAAGCTCGCTAATGACCCCTTTTCCCTGGTATTTTACTCCTGTGTAGATCCCTTCCACACTGCATTGGGGATGGCTTGTGTGACCAATACCATCCTATGCAATAAAAGGCTAATATGCAAATTGACTGAACGGTGGAATGACTGGTTGCTATGATGTGCACTGACCACTTGGGGACAGATGCTCAAGGCAGGAGCTGCCCTCTGGTTGTCAGTGCACTCCCACAGGGGGAGCACTGCTCAACCAGAAGCTGGACTGATGGCTGGTGAGTGCAGCTGTGGTGGCTGAAGCCTCTCCCACCTCTGCAGCAATGATAAAGATGTCCAACTGACTGCTTAGGCCCGCTCCACAAGGCCAATGCCATCAGTTGGACATCTTCCAAGGACTCCTGGACTGCTAAAAGGTGCAGGCTGGGCTGAGGGACTCCCTCGCCTCCAGTGCACAAATGTTGTGCACTGGGCCTCCAGTATGTTGCAATACTTATAATGTTATTAGACCCATCTCTCTCTCTCTCTCTCTCTCTCTCTCTCTCTCTCTCTCTCTCTCTTTCTGTCCCCTCCTTCTCCCCCTCTGAAAAACAACCTCTGAAAAACAGGCAGCACAGAACTGAGAAACTGAGGCCTACCACCCCACACGCACCTGTAGAGCAGGAGCAGACTGCAGTTTCAGCTGACAACTTGACAAGAACCATGTGAGCCAGAGCCACCCAGCGACGCCACTCCTGAGCTCCTGGTCCTCGGGGATTGTATGAGCATATATACCTGCTGCTTCAAGTCGCTAAATTCTGCAATAGTTTGTTACACAATACAGAGCTAATATCCTTTCCATGATGCTAACCTGGTAGAAGAATTTTGTGTAAAAATAAAACTCATGTAGGTATGCATTTGCCTTGCACACGGTACATGGAAGGGGAAATGCTTAATCAGCCTCCTCCACAATCATCAGTGCCTCCAGCCCGAGCTTTATTTATAAATAATGTTTAACTATTGGTGGGATTAACAGAAAGTTCAATGTGAGGAGAATGAAAGGAAATGTGAACATTATTTAAACAGACAAAGCTGACCATTCGTTTATATTGACTACCTTAAAAGATCTTTGGGTTTTAAAGTTCCATCAAAATAATTTTAGTTTTCTGTTGAAGTCTGGGCTTACAAGCAAAGACATTGAATACAAAGGGAGCTTCTAAGGGAAATCTAAACAACATTCTACCAAAACATGAATTCTTTTGATTTATTATTTGGCACCTGAAGTGCCTACTAGGGAGCAAAGGGCATGAGATGGCAATAAACAAAACAAAACAAAAAATTCTGTGCCCTCAACAAGCGTGCATTCCAGTAATTCTACAGAGTATTCAGGACATATGGGCAACAAATTCCTTAGCCAGTATCAGAAAGGTGATTACCTCATGTGATGTCATGTGTCTTCATGGGACAACATGTGTGTTTGCGTTGTGTGGAAGTCTATTTTCCTAAGACCTGTATTCCCTTGTTTCAGCTTTCCCCTCTAAATGACACACTGTGTACCTGCATCCTCTATTACACGGCTGCCCTTTGCTTATCCGAAGGGAAGTTCTGACATTTCCTTATAGTCTCCTACCCCACCCCCATTATTTTAACCTCCAGTAAGTATACGTGTATTTTTATAAAGTCCAAATGTCTAAGCTTTAAGAACAGCAGCTGCTTTAGGCTAAATGGATTTTTATGTTTGCACCTTTTTGCTCAAGGATAAACGCTAATGTATAGCATATTATTAAGTTGCTCCCCTCACACACATGACTATGGCATGCGCTACATACAACATATGCTTTTAGATGTTTTCTTGTTGGGCAAAAGGATTTTCCACTGACCTGCGCTTTAAAGAGGCAGCTATGTGCTGGGGCACGAGGCTAGGGCGCTGTTCTCACAATGCTGCTTGCTGATGAGGAGGTGTGGGACTCTAACAGAGATGACCCAGTGTGGTGGGAGGGCCTCGCTCCCTTTGCCATGAACACCGAGCAGCCGCAACACGCGGCCCATCTGTAAGCCTTGTCAGCTGTGATGCATTGCACCTTGAGGACAGAGAAAGATATTTATATGTGCGGTAAAAAATGGCTCGCAGTGCCAGATGAACAGGATGCCAGAAAGAAAAAGGATGGCTTGTATTTAAAACAGATTTATCACTCTGAATGGGATACCTGTTCTCCTGGCTGCATTCTGTGAGGGGGAAGGCAGGCAGACCTTGAGTACTTGGGAGCCATTGCCAGGAGAGAAAGAAGAGTGATCAATTTTCCTCAAGAAGCACAGCAGCTCTGCATGCATCCTCTTGGAGATTTCCATTGTCTGTCGGTGACTCAGACTGTACCCAACTGTAGCTTTGCCTTTTCTCCAGATTTGAGAAGACGGCGTATGACTCATTGACAGACAATAGCAAATTCTCCTCAGGACAGCAGGGGCTCTGGAAACACACATCTGGGAACCAAGTTGTGAAGAACTAATTTAGAAGTTAAGACGCCACTGTCCACCTCCATCTGTGCATCTCTCCTCCTGCAAAACGTGTCCTTGTTCCTCCTCTTCAAGTGGAGAAGAATAGACCGCATCACAAGAGAAATAGCAGGGTAGGGCCCGAGTACAGCTTTCTTAACCCAGTGTCACCAGTCCGTGGGTTTCCTTATCCCAGGCACAGGTGAAGCATGCCGATTCGTTCTTGGTGTTGTTTTTAATGCATGTAATTTATACATATTTTAAAAATCCTCCCCTGAGGGCACGTTTCTACTGATTTCAGACAACGAGGAAGGAAGAGTGAGAGAGAGAAACATCAATTGGTTGCTTCCCATATGCACCCCGACCAGGGATTGAACCCACAACTCAGGTATGTGCCCTGACCAGGATTCAAGCCCCCAACTTCTGGTGTATGGGACGATGCTGCAGCCAGTGGAGCACGAGCCAGCTGTGGTTGTTAGCCTGCACCCAGGGATATTTTTCCCATTGATTTTTTTTTTAGAAAGATTAGAAGGAAGGGAATGGGGGGAGGGAAAGAGGGAGGGGTGGGGGAGAGAGAGAGAGAGAGAGAGAGAGAGAGAG
>PVJC01032280.1:0-20046 GCA_004026665.1 Murina feae
TGAGGTAACGAAACCTCCTCTGCTTCACCTCGCAGCGCAGCGTCTATAATGAGACTTTGTTACTCTTAGTAAGGCAGGCCAGGCTGCTGTTCCCTTCAGCTCCTGAGGATTCTATGATTGTTACATTATTGAAACATGTTTCGGAGCCTGCCCGCCAAGGGCCGAAAACAGTATCACTTTCACTCCTGCTGCAACGGACACTGCCTAAACGTTTACTCAGGTCCGTGAGTGGCGGCCGCCATGTTGGCTGGGCTAATTTGCATACAGCCGCTCTGATTGGCTGGTGGGCGTGGCTTACCCTGTCTTGGAGAAATGGTTAATTTTACTATTTTGCTTTTATTAGTTTACATATACATACACACACTAGGGGCCCAGTGCACAAAAATTTGTGCACTCGGGAGGTCCCTCAGCCTGACCTGTGCCTTCTCGCAGTCTGGGACCCCTCTGGGGATGTCCACCTGCTGGCGTGCGTGGTCAGCCTGGGTGAGGGGCTGATGGCTGTTTGCAGGCTGGCCAAGCCCCCCAGTAGGATACTTCACCCCATTGGGGTGTGGCCAGCCTGGGTGTGGGCCTGAGGGCTGTTTTCAGACTTTCAGGCTGCCCACAGTCCCTTCAGGTTTTGGATCCCTACTGGGTACCTGGCCAGCCTGGGTGAGGGGCTGATGGCTGTTTGAAGGTTGGCCAAGCCCCCGGTGGGATCCCTCACCCCATTGGGATGTGGCCAGCATGGGTGACGGACTGAGGGGTGCTTTCAGCCTTTCAGGCTGCCCACAGCTCCCATTGACCCAATGTCCCAGCAAGGCTGGCTGGAAGCAGGTTCCTGGGGTTTGTTTATCTTCTATAATTGATACACTGTTCCTTTAAGCCGAGGCCTAGGCAGTTAACAAAACGTCCTCTCTGCTTCAGCTCATGGCTTCTATAATGAAACAATGTTGCGCATAGTAGTCGGACCAGCCTGCTGTTTGCTTCAGCTCCTGAGGCTTCTATGATTGAGACAATGTTGCAAATATGTTCTTGCCTGGAGCTGGGAGAAGGCAAGCCGGCCCGCAAACAGTTTCACTCCTGCTGCAAGGGATGCTGCCTGTTTACTCAGCTTTGTGAATGTTTGCCTCTATCTTGGCTGGGTTAATTTGCATACAGTCACTCTGATTGGCTGGTGGGCGTGGCTTAGGCGTCCCAAAGGGGTGGTCGATTTCAACATTATGCTTTTATTAGAATATATATATATTTGAATACTTATATATGTTCTGGAATAGCCAAAACACACATATAAATCAAAGTGAAAAAGAAAACATTCAAGATCATTGGACTCTCTTTTAAAAATCAGGAATCTGTCTCATTTGGCAAGACTGGTAAACATGAATACCATTACATCCAAAGAAAGATTGTGACTAAGCAGGAAGGGAGAGATTCTCAGCAATAGGCAGAGTAATGGGACTGAACAAAACCTTACTTCCTTTTTTCATTTCTCCCTGACTCATTCTTACCTCCATGAAATGTTTTTGACATATACTCTGGAATCAAAAGGGTATCTCTCATGCTTATTATGCCCTTTTTTAAGGGCCCAAGTCTCTGTTTTGAAACATCTGCCTTCAAATAGTACCACCACCTCTAAATATCTGATGGTAAAGCCAAAATCCCTTATGTCTCTGCTCCACCCTACCCCATCCTGATGTGTTCTTATCCTGTAAGTACTTAAAGCAAGGCTGTAGAAATGCAAATGCTCTGGAAAAAAATATGTATGACAATTGTTAAATATGTAAGTTACACAGGAAGACATTAAGTTTCACAATATTTCTGTTAGCCCTAAAACTCCCCAAAAAGTAGAAAAACTAGAAGAGAAAGCATAGAGGTGTACCCTCACCTTGCTCACAAAAAGACGAGGTGGAGCCTTCACTTCAGTGTGAGAGAGACACATCAATTGGTTTCTTCCTGTACACAGGGTCAGGGCTAGAGATTGAGCCCTTGACTGGAATTGAAGCTTGAAGCCTTCAGTCCAAAGGCAAACACTCTATCCACTGAGCAAAACCAGAGAGGGCTATATAAATGAGTTGTACACTTGAGACCAAAATAACATAGTAGATTAACTATAATTTAGAAATTAGAAAGTATTTAAAAAAATAAAAGCTTAAAAAAGTGATATGAAAAGGAATGAAAATAACACCTAAAAAAGCAAAACATACATAAAGAAGAGGTAAATATCCAGGAAATTTACACAGAAATAGCTAACAGAAATAAAAATCGCAGTATATGACTAATCCCAATTTCAGAAGAATGGGAGAGAGAAATAAGGGAGAAGCAATTTTTATAAAATTAACAATTATTAATATTTTATTCTTTATAAAGCCTCAGATACATAAAGCATAAAATGTGCCAAAAGAATTAATAGAATCAATCTATACCTACACTCACTGTACCAATAATGCATGACACCACTGACATATAGACTATAAAAATAACCAGAGAGAAATGTCAGATTACCTGCAAAGAAAAAGGAATAAACTGATAGCATTAGTCTCTTATTATAATAACGGAAGTCAAATAGCCTATGAATATATTCAAATTGTGGAAAGAATATAATTATCAAACTAGTTTAAAAACAAGAAAATTAGCCCTAGCCAGTGCTCAGTGGTTAGAACATCAGCCTGAGGACGGAAGGGTTGCTGGTTTGATTCTGGTCAAGGGCACATACCTCAGTTGCAGGCTCTATTCCTGGTCTCAGTTGGGATGCATGCAGGATGCAACCAGTCAATGTGTCTCTCTCATATTGACATTCCTCTCTCTCTTTCCCTCCCTCCTTTCTACTCTCTCTGAAAAGCAATGGAAAAAAATATATCTTTGGGTGAGGATTAAAAACAACAATTAAAAATAAAATAGCAACACTATAACACATCAGGGAGCAGACTGACCCACGCCTGCTGGGCCAATTCATAATGTTTTAATCAGGTTTTACTTTCGTCACCTTAAGAATTATAGAATCCTCAAAATTCTCACTAACAACTATTTAGGCTCTACTAGTAATGAAATGGGGGGAACACTGAAATAAAAATAACCACTGATTTCTAATGCTTAAGAATCTTAAGCATAAGAGACAAAAATTATAAAATGTTTCAACATAATAATGAACTGTGAAAAAATACAGAAGTATTTTACATTGAAATTTCTATATTCAGTAATTCCTTTGAGATGAGTGATTCTTTACTACTAAAATAATTTTTCTATTTCTACTCTAAAACATTTGTTTTATTTTCTTTTTAATTACAGATTTTTGTTTATTCTGCTGGGACCCCTGGGAAAGGGTCAACAGTACCATGAGATTGGCAGATCAATTGCAACCCTAATGACAGATGAGGTATTTATTCAAGTTCATTGGGGACATTTTTAGCCACTACTAGTAACTTTTGGGGTTGCTGTAGCATGACAATTTACTGTGACTTAGATTTCTCTGTATTGACTCCCCCTTCTATGTTTTAACTGTAAAATTTTCTTTGGAGAAGTTTGCTTAAAATAAACATAATGATTTAAAACCTCAAAAAAAAGTGAGCATAAATGAACACATTTTTAAATGTAAAAAAATACTGATAGTTTCACTAAATTTGTTTTTAGTAAGCTAGAAAAAAACATATTATTCAAGGAAAAGGAAACTGAATATGGAAGTAAGACCTGAAGATCAAACAGAATTATAAACTAAGAAGCAGGTAAGTATTTGGAAATATCCAAATAAGGATTGACTATATGAAATAGAAATTATTATAGGGTGATGTTTAAGGCATTAAAAATGAAATTACAATTCTGGCATTAAAATTCTGGAAAACTTATGATCATCTCAATAGATTCAGAAAAGCAATTGCTAAAATTTAATACTGCCATGACAACAATTCTCAGTAAACTGAGACTAGATGGGAATTCTGTTAATTCTAACCGTCCACAAACAAATACACATAATGTAATTTTATAAAGATATTAGTGGCCTGGTGCACAAAATTCATGCATGGCAGGGGGGGCGGAATTCCCTAAGTCCAGCCTGTATCCAATTAGTGACCCCATGGGGAATGTCTGACTGCCAGTTTAGGCTCAAACTGTCAGTTGGACATCTTTCTCACAATCTGGGACCACTGGCTCCTAACTGCTCATCTGCCTGATCACCCCCAACTGCCCTCTCCTGTTGGCCTGATTTCCCCTAAACCCCTGCTGGCCTGATCTCACCCCCAACTTCCCTCCCCTGCTGGCCTGATAGCTCCTAACTGCCTCTTCCTTGGCCCCCGCCATCATGGCTTTGTCCAGAAGGAAGTTGGGCATCTGGAAGATGGTCAGTTGACCCAGTCTAATTAGCATATTACCCTTTTATTAGTATAGATAGATTATATAGGATAGGATTGCTTAAATGGGGGAAAGCCTTTTTCAGCAGGAGGAGATGCTCTTGGCAGACGAAAACACATAATCCCTATATCTGGACTGATAGTCAGCCATATGCACTATACTGCCAAAGCAATCATTAAAAAATTGAACCGCTTATACCTTACACCAAACAGCTGTTGCCCTTTAAACCCCTCCTCGGCCCCCACCTTAGGTTCTGCCTTTGCAGTTCACCCAGATTAGGTTCTGATGGTTGGTTTCAATGCCAGTCAGCCTCCACTAGGAGCTCAGCCTCATCACCACCCAGACTGGCTTTGGACACTGCCCAGGACATTGAAACAATTATAGCCAAAGTCATATTGCCTCACCCACAGACATGCAGACCCCAGGATGTCCACCTCCAAGGGCACATGGCTTCCTAAGGAGAAACTGCTATGCCCCGCTCCTGTTGACCAGTGTCTGAATACCATGGTGGCCTACCTGGACAAGGGCATGCTGTTTCAACCACAGACTCCAAGATTCCCTCATCTTCAGCCACTGACTCCTGGACCCCCTGGTGATTTGAAGAGTGAAATCAAACTGGCCAGAGTTCCACTGCCTCATCAGAAGACTATGGGACAGCTATCATCTCCCACTGTCACAGGCTCCGGGAACTTCACAGCAATTTTCAGAGTGATGCTGCCCCAGCAAGAGTCACCCTACGTGAGCTTCAGGGCCCAAGACCCTTTCTTCCCAGGCCAAGGATCTCAGAATGAGTGCATGTCAGTGAGACACAGGCAATCCTTTTCACAAGAGCCAAAACCACGAGAACATCCACAACAGCTTGCATGATGAGAACGGGGGTGAGTCACATTGTCAGACAATCCATGAGGAAACTTCATCCACAAAAGAAAAACTAACATTAAAGACCCGACTACATCAAGAGAACCCAAATAACTCAAGTTGGGGGCTCTACTAGAACACCAAGCTCAGGAAATCTGAGAGACTGCACCACTGGGTCTCAAAAATCATCAACTACATAGGACCACCCCAAAAGCAGTTGGGTTTAATACATAGAAACAAATAAACCGTTACAGCAAAAAATGGGGAGACAAAGGAACAATCCCCAAAGGAAAGAAAAAGAAGCATTACCAGAAAGGGAATTAAGTTAAATGGAGGCAAGTAATTTGTCAGAGAAAGAATTCAGAGTAAAGGTTATAAGGATGCTCAAACATCTGGATAACAAATACACACAACTCAGT
Organism: Murina feae; assembly: GCA_004026665.1. Taxonomy (NCBI): domain Eukaryota; kingdom Metazoa; phylum Chordata; class Mammalia; order Chiroptera; family Vespertilionidae; genus Murina; species Murina feae. Next base: position 5,598 of record PVJC01032280.1, read on the forward strand.
GAAAATTATCAGGAGTTAATTGAGAATTTCACTAACATGAAAAGGAATCAAGAGGAAATGAAGAATGACTGCAATAAAGGATACAATGGAAGGTTTCAACAGTAGACTAGAAAAGCTGAGGACCTCATCAGTGAATTAGAAGACAAGTTAGAAAAAAAAACACACCAAAGCAGAGCAGCAACTGGAAAAAAGACTTAAAAAGCTGAGGAGAATCTAAGGGAGCATTGTGACAACATGAAACAAAACAATATCTGCATATTAAAGGTGTCAGAAGGAGAGGAAGCTGAGCAGGGAATAGAAAACATGTTTGAAGAGATAATGACAGAAACTTCTCTGACTTGGGGAAGAAAAAAGTAACTCAAGTCCAAAAAATATAGAATCCCAAATAAGATGAACCCACAAAGACCGACACAGAGACACATCATAATTAAGTTGGAAAATATCAATGACAAAGTAAGAATCTTAAAGGCTGCTAGAGAGAGGCAGAAAGTTTCCTACAAGGGATTTCCCATGAGAATGTCAACTGATTTCTCAAAAGAAACACATCAGGCCAGAAGGGAATGGAATGAAATAACAAAGTGATGCAAATCAAGGGACTGAATTCAAGAATACTTTACCCAGCAAGGTTATCATTCAAAATTAAAGGTGAAATCAGGTGCTTCACAGATAAAAAAAGGCTAAGGGAGTTTATTACCACCAAGCAAGTAATGCAAGAAATGCTAAAGGAACTGCCATAAAATGAAGTAGAAAGGGAAGAAGAAACACAGGCATAAAAAACAAAAATGGCAACAAACAAATACCTATCAATAACAACCTTAAATGTAAATGGACTATATGCTTCAATCAAAAGACATAATATAGCTAAATGGATAAGAAAACATGACACATATATATACTATCTATAAGAGACCCACTTCAGAACAAATGAATCACACAGACTAATAGTGAAAGGATGGGAAAAAAATTTTAGGCAAATGGAAATGAAAAAAAAACTGGGATAGCAATACTTATATCTGACAAAGTAGACATTGAAGTGAAGGCTATAACAAGAGATAAGGAGGGCCAATTCATAATAATAAAGGGAAAAATTCAAGAAGAGGATATAACTCTGGCACACATATGCATCCAATACAGGAGCACCCAAATACATTTAAAAAAAAAACTTCTGGAAGATATCAAGGGAGAGATTGACAGCAACACAATCATAGTAAGGTAACTTAAAACCCCATTGACATCACTGGATAAATCCTCTAAAAAAATCAGCAAAGAAACATCAATCTGAAATGACTTACTAGATCAGATGGAACTAATTGACATCTTGAAAACATTTACTCCAAAGCTACAGATTATACTTTCTTCTTAAGTGCACATGGGACATTCTCTAAGATAGACCACATATTGGGACACAGGCAAAGCATCTTCAAATTCAAGAAGACAGAAATCATATCAAGCATCTTCTCAGATCACAATGGCATAAAATTAGAAATCAACTACAATAAAAACAATGGGGAAAAAATCAAGCACTTGAAGACTAAATAGCATGCTATTGAACAATAATTGGGTTACCAGAGAGATCAAAGAAGAAATAAAAAGTATCCTGAAACAAATTGCAATGAAAACACAACAATCCAAAAATCTATAGGACACAGTGAAAGCAATGCTGACAGAAAAGTTTATAGCTCTACAGGCCTACCTCAAAAAAAAACCCACAAGAAAAAATGGTAATTAATTATCTAACTTTACAACTTAAAGAATTAGAAAGAGAGCAACAAAAAAATCCTAGAGAAAGCATAAGGAAGGAAATAACAAAGATCAGAGAGGAAATAAACAACATAGAGACAAAAAAATACAAAATAGCAATAAAACCAAGAGCTTGATCTTTGAAGGGATAAACAAGATTGATGAACATTTAGCCAGGCTCACCAAGAAATAAAGAGAGAGAATCCAAATAAAATCAGAAGGAAAGAAGTAAAGTAACAACAGACCCCACAGACATACAAAGGATTGTAAAAAAAACATACTACAAACACCTCTACTTCAACAAAATGGACAACTTAAATGAAATGGACATATTCTTAAAAAAATACAAGCTTCCAAAACTCAGATAGGAAGAATAAAAAAACCTGAATAGGCCGATAAGCATGGATCTGAGACCAAGATTACTATATCCAGCAAGGCTATCATTCAAAATAGAAGGTCAAATAAAGAGCTTCCCAGACATAAGAAAAAAAATGTGGCTAAAGGAGTACACTACCATCAAGGCAGCATTATAAGAAATGCTAAAAGGACTGCTGCAATGAAAAGAAGAAACAGAGAAAGAAACCTAGACATACAGAATTAAAATGGCAATAAATGAGTACCTATCAATAATAACCTTAAATGTAAATGGATTAAATTATCCAATCAAAAGACATAGGGTAGCTGAATAGATATAAAATCATGACCTAACTATATGCTGTCTGCAAGAAACCCACTTTAGAAAAAAATATATATCTTAGTAAACATTGTATTGCAAAATAAAAAATTCTGGTAATAGCAACTATTGAGTTGAGCATGGAGTAGCTTATACTGAAAATACTGTTTTTCCACTTCAGAGTCAAACTCCCAAAGGTCAAATTTTGGCTCTGATATTTACCTACTAAATGACTTTGAAAAAGTTTCTTGATCTCTTTCTGTACCTCTATCTTTTTATATTTAAAATGAGAGTAATAAGCCCTGGTTGGGTAGTTCAATTGGTTAGAGAATTACTCTGATACACCAAGGTTTCAGGTTCAATCTCCAGTCAGGGCACACACAAGAATCAACCAATAATGCATAAATAAGTAGAACAAAAGATGAATGTCTCTCTCTCTCTCATAAATAATAAATAACATGAGGGTAAAAATAACAGCACCTAAATGTATAAAACTGTTGTGAAAACCAAGAGTTGACATGTACAAAATGATTAGTACAATGCCTGACACATAATGAGCACATAATAAGGGTTAGCTTGTGAGGGTATAATTTAGTACAACCACATCAGAAAACAATTCATCAACATTTAGTCAAAGTGGGAGAGAAGAAAAATGGCGGCCATATAGATGGACATGTCCTGCATCTTCTCCAGGAGCGGACTGAGTGAGCAGCTATAGCCAGTAACAACCACCCCGAATTGGCAAGAGAGATTCAGCTGTGAGTGACAGTTTTCGCCCGGCGTCTGCTGGAGAGCGCAGGGCAACCGCTTGGTGCTGAGATTTCTCCCGGCAGCTTGGAGTAGACCGTGCCATCCCAAAGGGGAGAGTGCCTGGCATCACAAGCAGACACATCAACACCGGATCCCACAAAGATGCAGACTCAGAGGAGTCTTGCGCCCTCCCACAGAAAGGTTAGAATTCACTGAGATAAAGTTGCGGTTTGTTTCAGGTGTGTGTGCGCGCACAGGAGAAATCTGCACCCCTCAAAACCCCTCGTCCCCTGGGGTCAGCAAAATCCACGAGGGAGAGAGGAACCCGTGGCAGAAAGGAAGTTTGAAAAAATCAGCCCACAGCTTGATTGGGTACAAGAAGGCAGCCTTGGACTTTGCCAGTGTCCCAGCTGCTAGTGCCAGGGGAGAGAGGACGCAGAAGTGATTGGGAGAGCACACAGTTAAATGAGATCTTCCTCTCTCTCTCTCTCTCTCTCTCTCTCTCTCTCTCTCTCTCTCTCTCTCCTCTCTCTCTCTCTTTCTCTTTTTCTCTTCTCTCGTTAAATCCTCCCTCTTAATTATTGAGTCCATCACACAGAAACACCCCGTTGGGGTCACTGACAGAGTCTGCAGGGGAATATTGTGTTTTTTTTCTTTGTGAAACCTGGGGATCAGAGCGGGGAAAAACACCAAAAAACCAGCTTTGGGGCAGATCACTCCCCCAAACCACTATTAAGTGCTGTAAGGAAAACGAGGCCTAAATAATGGCTAGAGAGGTCTGAGAACCCCAGAGGTCATTCCAGGAATACTGCCACCCAGAGACTGAACAACAAACTGACCCTTCTGTAAACAGGCAGTCTGGAAACAAAGAAATACTGCCCGCTTTAAAATTAGGACTGTGATCCACAACACGGAAGAGCAGTGTATCACAGGTAACTTCAATCCTCTCCTAAATACCTGACAGAACAAAGAAGAGTCAAACTGAAGAGAAGAGGAAGTGAATGACCCTCACTACTGTACATTTTTTTTTATTTTTTTCACCTTTTACCAAAGAAACTAATTTTTCTTTCTTTCTTTTTTTTCTCACTTGAGTTTACTTTTTTAATTATTATGTTTTTATTTTTTAAACAATATTATTACTACTACTATTTTACCTTTTTTAGTATAATTTTATTTTCTCCTTAATTTATTTTCTGATTAGCGTTCTACGTTCTATTTTCATTTCTCCTTTTAGCATCACTTTACTCAATCTCAATCTTACCTTTATACCAACACTCTCTTCTTCATCTTTCTCCTTTTGTTGTCCAGTTTCTCTTACCCCAGTCCTGCTTTAAACTATCCCTACTCCCTCTATTTACCTCCTCTTAAAATTTCACCCTACTTATATATCTAATTTCCAATCCCCTGCTCTAAGTACATACTCATCTCATTCTTCTCTTTCTACACTACCCATATTTTTTTCTCTTATCTTTCATTTCTCTCTCTCTCTCTCTGTTGCTAAGCTGTTGTTAGCTTGATTGTTGAATATACTGTTTTATTTCAATTTTTTTAATTGTTTTTATCCTTTGGTTATTTTGTTGCCGCTGGTTTCCCTCACCTCGCTTGAAATTAGTGGTAGTCTATGGTCGGCATTCATCTCTAGGTATCTGTTGCTGACATTCATTGAAATTAGTGGCTACTCTATTAGAATCCTTTCCCCATATAGTTTCTTCCCGTCTTTTATTTCGCTCCCTTTCTTATCTCTCTTACCTTTTTTTCTTTGTCCCTCTCCCAATTCGTTCTTGCAATCTCTTTTTTTTACCCTTTTCTCCTTTTTCTATTTCTCTTACTCTTTCCCCTAATTCTCTTTTCTTTGGTGGCCACCTTTATTTAGATTTATTAGTATCGTGAATACATCTGTGTTCAGGATTTCGTACATTGTGCCTTGTTGTGTAGTATTTCATGCCTTTAAATCAACACAGGAGAAAGACAACCACGTAAACAGACACCCAGAGAAGAGAGACCATGGGGAGACAAAGAAACAGTCCACATATGAAAGAGAAACAGACATCACCAGAAAAGGAAGTAAACAAAATGGAGGCAACCAACTTGTCAGAGAAGGAATTCAGAGAAATGGTCATAAAGTGGTTGAGAAGAATGGAAGACAAATTCAACAACATGTGCAATAACCAAGAGGAAATGTTTAAGAACCAAGAAGAAATGAAAAGTGACATCACTTCTATGAAGAACTCAACAGAAAGCATCAACAGTAAGTAGACTAGATGAAGCACAGGATCGCATCAATGAGCTAGAAGACAAGATAGAAAAAAATACCCAAACAGAGCAGCTTCTAGAAAAAAAAATTAAAAAGCAGAAGGAGAGCCTAAGAGAACTTTGGGACAACACAAAAAGAAACAATATCTGTGCAACAGAGGTGCCAGAAGGAGTGGAAACTGAGGAAGGAATAGAAAGCTTGTTGGAAGAAATAATGACAGAGAACTTTCCAGTTATACGGAAGAAAAGTATCACACAAATCCAAGAAGCTTACAGAGTTCCAAACAAAATGAACCCCAAAAGACCAATGCCAAGGCACATTATAATTAAATTGGCAAACACCAATGACAAAGATAGAATCTTAAAAGTGGCCAGAGAGAGACAAAAAGTTACCTACAAAGGCTCCCCAATCAGACTACTGACTGATTTCTCAACAGAAACACATCAGGCAAGAAGGGAATGGAATGAAATATACAAAGCCATGCAAAGGAAGGGTCTGAATCCAAGAATACTGTACCCAGCAAGGCTATCAATCAAAATAGAGGGTGAAATTAGGAGCTTCACAAACAAGAAAGGACTAAGGGAGTTTCTTACTACCAAATGAGCAATGCAAGAAATATTAAAGGGCCTACTATAAAAGGAAAAATAGGAACTGAAGAGGAACACAAGGGTAAAGAATAAAAATGGCGACACACAAGTATTTATCAATCATAACTTTCAATGTAAATGGATTAAATGCTCCAATCAAAAGACATAGGGTAACTGAGTGGATAAGAACACATGACCCACATATATGCTGTCTACAGGAAACCCACCTCAGAAAAAAAGATGCACACAGACTGATGGTGAAGGGATGGAAAAAGGTTTTACAGGCGAATGGAAATGAAAAAAAAGCTGGGGTAGCAATACTTATATCTGACAAATTAGATCTCAAAGTGAAGGACACAAAAAGAGATAAGGAAGGCCACTTCATTATACTAAAGGGAGCCATTCAACAAGAAGAAATAACTCTGGTAAACATATACGCACCCAACATAGGAGCACCCAAATACATAAAAAAACTTCTGAAAGATATCAAGGGAGATATGGACAGCAATACAATCATAGTGGGGGACTTTAATACCCCACTTTCACCATTGGACAAATCCACTAAACAAAAAATCAGCAAAGAAACATCAATCCTAAATGACTCACTAGAGCAGATGGGCTGAATAGACATCTTCAGAACACTTCACCCCAAAGCCACAGAATATACATTCTTCTCAAGTGCACATGGGTCATTCTCAAAGATAGACCATATGTTGGGGCACAGGCAAAGTCTTTTCAAATTCAAGAAAATAGAAATCATATCAAGCATCTTCTCAGGTCACAATGGCATAAAACTGGAAATCAACCACAATAAAAACATTCCAAAAAAATCAAACACATGGAGACTAAACAGCATGCTATTAAACAATGACTGGGTTACCACAGAGGTCAAAGAAGAAATAAAAAACATCATTGCAACAAACGACAATGAAAACACAACAATCCAAAATCTATGGGACACAGTGAAAGCAGTCTTGAGAGGGAAGTTCATAGCTCTACAAACCTACTGCAGAAAATAAGCAACAATGATAATAAATTACCTAACCCTGAAACTTGAAGATTTAGAAAGAGAGTAACAAGAAAAGCCCAGTGTAAGCAGAAGGAAGGAAAAAATAAAGATCAGAGTGGAGATAAATGACATGGAGACCAAAAAGACAATAAAAAAGATCAATAAAAGCAAGAGCTGGTTCTTTGAAAGGATAAACAAGATTGATGAACCTCCAGCCAAGCTAACCAAGAAGCAGAGAGAGGGCCATAATCAATAAAATCAGAAATGATAGAGAAGAAATAACAACAGACCCTACAGAAATACAGAAGATTGTTAAAGGATACTATGAACAACTCTATTCCAACAAACTGGACAACCTGGAGGAAATGAACATATTTCTAGAAAAATACAACATTCCAAAACTCAATCAGGAAGAATCTAAAAATCTCAATAGGCCAATCACTATGGAAGAAATTAAAGCAGTAATAAAAAAGCTCCCAGCAAACAAAAGCCCAGGGCCAGATGGCTTCACAAGAAAGTTTCTCCAAAGATTTAAGGAAGAACTAAAACCTATCCTCCTCAGACTATTCCAAAAAATTCAAGAGAAAGGAACATGTCCAAACTCATTTTATGAAGCTAGCATTACCCTAATACCAAAACTAGACAAAGACAACACAATGAAATAGAACTATAGGCCAATATCCCTCATGAACATAGATGCCAAAATCCTCACCAAAATCCTAGCAAATCGGATCCAGCAGTACATCAGAAAGATCATACACCACGACCAAGTAGGATTTATCCCAGGGATGCAAGGATGGTACAATATCCGCAAATCAATAAATGTGATATATCACATAAACAAATTAAGAGATAAAAACCACTTAATCATATCAATTGATGCAGAAAAAGCATTCCACAAAATCCAGCATCTGTTTTTGATAAAAACTCTCAGCAAGGTAGGAATAGAAGGATCTTACCTCAACATAATAAAAACTATTTGTAACAGACCCACAGCCAACATCATACTCAATGGACAAAAATTAAAACCATTTCACCTTAGAACAGGAACAAGATAGGGTTGCCCACTCTCACCACTCCTGTTCGACATAGTACTGGAAGTATTAGCCATTGCGATTAGACAAGAAGAAGATATAAAAGGCATCCAAATTGGAAAAGAAGAAAACTCTCCTTATTTACAGATGACATGATATTGTACATAAAAAATCCTAAAGACTCCATCAAAAAATTATTAGACTTAATAAATGAATTCAGCAATGTAGCAGGATATAAAATTAACACCAAGAAATCTATGGCATTTTTGTACACCAACAGTGAAAGTAATGAAAGAGAGACTAAAAAAACAATCCCACTTACCATCTCACCAAAAAAAACTAAGATACCTAAGAATAAACTTAACTAAAGAGGTAAAGGACCTCTACTCAGAAAACTACAGGACGTTGAAAAAAGAGATAGAGGAAGACATAAACAGATGGAAGAACATACCATGTTCGTGGATTGGTAGAATCAATATCATTAAAATGTCAATACTACATAAAGCAGTTTATAAATTCAATGCAATCCCCATTAAAATACCAACAGCATATTTTACAGACCTAGAACAAACTTTCCAAAAATTCATCTGGAATAAAAAAAGACCCCGAATAGCTGCAGCGATTCTGAGAAAGAAGAACAAAGTAGGAGGGATCTCAATACCAGATATCAAGCTGTATTATAAAGCCACTGTTCTCAAAACTGCCTGGAACTGGCACAAGAATAGACATATAGATCAATGGAATAGAATAGAAAACCCAGAAATCAACCCGAACCAATATGCTCAATTAATATATGACAAAGGAGGCAAGAACATACAATGGATTCAAGACAGTCTCTTCAATAAATGGTGCTGGGAAAATTGGACAGATATATGCAGAAAAATGAAACTACACCACCAACTTACATCATACACAAAAATAAACTCAAAATGGATAAAGGACTTAAATGTAAAACGGGAAACCATAAAAATAATAGAGGAATATGAAATCTCAGACATATGCCACAGCGGTTTCTACACCGATACAGCCCCTAGCGCATTGGAAACTAAAGAGAAAATAAACCAATGAGACTTTATCAAAATAAAAAGCTTCTGCACAGCAAAAGAAACCATCAGCAAAACAACAAGAAAACCCACTTCATGGGAGAACATATTTGCCAATGTTATTACCGATAAAGGTTTAATCTCCAACATTTATAGGGAACTCATACAAATTAACAAAAAGAAGACAAACAATCCAATCAAAAAATGGGCAAAGGACCTACATAGATACTTTTCAAAAGAGAACATTCAGAAAGCCAAGAGACATATGAAAACATGCTCAAAGTCACTACTCATCTGAGAGATGCAAATCAAAACAACAATGAGATACCACCTCACACCTGTAAGAATGGCTATCATCAACAAATCAACAGATGACAAGTGCTGGAGAGAATGCAGAGAAAAAGGAACACTCCATGCACTGCTGGTGGTAATGCAGACTGGTGCAGCCATTATGGAGAACAGTATGGAGTTTCCTCAAAAAATTAAACATGGATCTCCCTTTTGACCATGTGATCCCACTTCTGAGAATGTATCCTAAGAAACCAGAGACACCAATCAGAAAGGACATATGCATCCCTATGCTCATAGCAGCACATTTTACCATAGCTAAAATTTGCAAACAGCCTAAGTGCCCATCAGCAGATGAATGGATTAGAAAACTGTGGAATACTATGCCATTGTAAAAAGGAAGGAGTTCATATTATTTGCAGCAGCATGGATGGAACTGGAGAACATAATGCTAAATGAAATAAGCCAGTCAATGAAAGAAAAATATCACATGTCCTCACTCATCTATGGATAATAATAACCATTATAAACTGGTGAACAAAAATATATACAGAGGCAGAGCAACATCAAACAGACTGTCAAATTACAGCAACAAGGACAGGGAGGGTTTGTGGGGGGGTAACAGATCAGCCAAAGGACTTTTATGCATGCATTTAAGCATAACTAATGGACACAAAACACTGGGGCATAGGGGAGGCGGGGGGGAGGGCACGGGAAAAAAGAGATATATGTACTAATCTGTAAAACTGTATGTAATAAAAAAAAGAAAAAAAAGAAAAGAAAAAATAAATACTCGGAAAAAAACCCAAAACATTTAGTCAAAGTGTACAAACTCAAAACATGGCATTCAACACCAACATATAGACCCTTATAAGCCTTCTCAATTGCTTATCTTTAACTGAATTCTTACTTTTCTTGTTTTTTTTTTTACTTTCTCGTCCTCATTGCCACTTTTATGGACATTTTATTTATTTATTTTTATTTTTTTATGGACATTTTAAACAAACCACTGACTAATCAGTATTTACAAGGAATGGTCATAAAACTGACTGAACATGTTCACAGAGTGATATAGCAGAGAAAAACGCATTAAAATGAAGCAAAGATCATCCATATCCTGCTATCTATGACAAATCTGTCAAGAACCCACTTGCTAGCCTGTCTGTGTTCCAATCCTGTCTCTTAGAAAAACTTATGTAGCCTAAGAGTGGTCATTTCACTTCTCCAAGCTTCTACTGCTTCTTCCATTAAACAATATGGTTTCTAAAGTCATTTCCACAATAAACATTCAATTTTAGGAAGCAGAAGGATGCCCCTCTGATAAAGCAAATGCTTTTCAATAGAGTAGGTGGAGTGAACATCATTCTCAATGTTACCCCTCAGGTGACCTCCTCAGAGGTTCCACAAAATGGTCTGATTCAGCATTATCTCTAAAAGCTTAAGTCTTTTAATGTATCCATTTTCCAAGGTAAAAAAAGGGCCTTCAAAAGTTCAATAAATCATAATCTACTATAGAAACTGGAAAATCTCCATCTATATAATAAAACGCTAATATGCAAATCAACTGAATGGTCCAACGAGCAGTCGCTATGATGCACACTGACCACCAGGGGGCAGACACTCAACGCATGAGCTGCACCCTGGTGGTCAGTACACTCCCACAGGGGGAGCGCCACTCAGCTATAAGCCGGGCTCACAGCTGGCAAGCACAGCAGTGGCAGCAGGAGCCTCTCCCACCTCCACTGCAGGCGGGCAGTAAGGAGTAAGTGGTTCTGGACTGAGAGAGCCCTGGGCTGTGAGAAGGATGTCTGACTGCAAGGCAGGGCTAAGCTGGTAGGTGGACATCCCTTGAGGGGTCCCAGACTGCGAGATAGCATAGGCCAGGATGAAGGAACCACTCTAGTGCAAGATTTTTGTGCACAAGGCCTCTAGTTGTTCAATAATATTAGAAACAGAAGTTGTGTTGTGTGACCAAAGAAAAGAGACTTCAAAAGACTTCTACATGGAAGAATCCTATATAATAAAAGGCTAATTTGAAAATTTTCCTCTCCACTGGGAATTTGACCAGGAGTTCAACCACAGGGCAAGGCTGGTCACCCAATCTCCTGCATCCCCTCCTCCTGGCTCACCTGGCCTGCCTGACCCCCATTGGGGTGGGCTGGCCAGACCCCACCAGTGTATAAATTCATGCACCAGACCTCTAGTATTCCATAAAACATTAGACATTTGAAAACAGTGGCCAAATGACTTTCTTTCCATTACAGCTGTTTAAGAAAGATAATTATGAAAATTCAGTTTTAGAATTTGTTAGATTTGAGTACCATGGTTAAAATGGCAGACTTAGAGAACACAGACACATAGAACAGTCATGCGTCTGAACAAAATTTGTTTGCTATCATCTTAACCAGGTGAAACCTTTTCTGCCTACTAAAAGCTTTCAATTTAGTAGCTTAAGTAGGAAAGCTAGAGAGCTATGAATAAATGGTATTCTCTTGTGGGTTGATTTTTAAAATGCATGAATTAAAATTTAGTATTAATTTCTATTTATTAAAATTCAATTAATGAATATAATTTTATCTATTCAAAATAGAACTTACCTTTACCTCTAGTAGCTACCTAGAGCATTTAAAATGTTCTAGCTCTAGCCAGTGGATAAAGCATCATCCTTCAGACTAAAGAGTCCTGTCAAAGGCACATACCTTGATTGCAGGCTCAGTCCCCAACCCTGGTCAGGGTACATGCAGGAGGTAAACAATTGATGTGTCTCTCTTATAGCGGTGTCTCTTTCTGTCCGTGTGTCTCTCCCTCTACTTTCATTCTCTCTAAAAATCAATGGAAAAACATCTTCAGGTGAGGATTAATAACAATAAAAATCTCCATGTATATGATTATTGATTTCTGAAGTTATCTAAATATCAAGAAAAAGAGCTACATGGAAAAAATGGGAATTTCTTCTCTGTATTACATTGATTATATTCACTATTCACTTATCCCAGTTCTTGCTCTGTGTTCTTCAGCTCTTAACTCTGAAAGAAGCCTTGCAGAAGAAGAAAAAAATGTGAATACTGAGAGCAGATAGGGAAAGCAGCTGAAACGAGTAGCTTCCAGCCCGAATTGGCAGTGGAGATCAAGCTGGGAGACAGCCTGCAGCTGGATAAGACAGAAGACTCCTGAGAGAGGTAAATTCAAGGCTTTGGGAAAGATATTTTACCAGACCTTAGCCCTGAGGATCAGAAAGTCTCTGCACAGAACTGGCGCCAGCACCCAGCCGTGTCTCCGGAGACTGGCGGCACAGCGGAAAGAGGGTCCGTGGAACTGCTGGTCAGCAGGGGATTCGCGATCCGGCTTCACAATCAGGAAAGGGCTGGGGCATGCGGGCAGGAGAGAAGGTGCCCCCTCGAAGTGGATTCTACATCTGGGTCCACAGTAAAGACTGAAGGGTGCCAGCAGGAGAGGTACACGTGCGGCCGCAGCCTCTCCTGCCTCTGTGGTCGGAGTCTAACTGCACTGAGCCCCACGCATAAGGCATTGTGGATACAGATATTTACCTGTGGCTGGAGTGTGGGAGAGGGTGCTGGGTTGTGGAATCTGGAGAGAGAGGGGGGTCCAGGATAGGTGGCAGCGAGTTTGGTGCTGACTCAGGCTGAAACCTGGGACCTGGGCAGCCATTGTGCCCTGAGGAGACAAACCCTCCCTCCAGTATCCAGGCAACTAATACAGCCAAACCCAGACTTTACCCTGAACTGTAAAAAAGGATTTTTTAAAAAAAAACACAACCTAAATACTGCCGGCTTTTAAATCAGGACTGGATTATGACACAGAGGAGCAGTGAATCAGAGGAAACTTCCATACTCTCCTGAATAGCTGACAAGACTAAGACACACCAATCAGAAGAGCAGAAGAAGTGAATGACCCTCACTACTGCACATTTTTCTCTCTTTTTTAATTTTTTCTTTTTTTAAAAAAAAAATTTCTTTTTCCTTGTTTCTTTTTCCTTTTTTCCATTAAGAAACAATTTTTTGTCTTTTTTCCTCACTTGATTTTATCTTTTTAATTATTGTATCTTTATTTTTAATCAATATTATTACTACTACTATTTGTTTTTCTTTTTCTAAGAGTCATTTTATTTTATCTTTATATTATTTTGAGATTAGTGTTCTTCATTTTATTTTCAGATTTCCTATAGCATCATTTTATTATACTAGGGTTTTTTATAATTTTTGGTGAGACTGTCTCACTTTTCCTTTTTGTTTTTTGGTTGTATTTTGTTTTTGTTTTTTATTCTGTTTCTCCTAACCTTGTTAGATGTTAATTGTTAATTGATTGATTAGTTGATGTACTCCATTCATCTCTAGGTCTTTGTAGATGGCATTTGTTGCTACTAGTATCTATTCTATTTGAGTTTTCTCCCCATACAATCTCTTCCTCCCTTCTATTTGATTCTTTTTTATCGCTCTTACTTTTTTTTTCTTTGCCTTCCTTTTCCCAAATTTGTTCTGACACTCCCTTTCTCCTTTCTTTTCTTCTTTTTCTTTCGTTTTTTACCCCCTAACTCTATTTTCTATGGTGGTAACCGTTAGTGGGTTATAAGTATCGTGAATACATTTGAGTACACATCTTTGTGCATTGTGCCTTGCTGTGTTGTATTTTGTGCCTTTAAATCAACACAGGAGAGAAAAAACTATATAACCAGATACCCAGAGAAGATAGATCATGGGGAGACAAAGAAACGGTCCGCATATGAAAGAAAAACAGGCATCACCAGAAACGGAAGTAAATGAAATGGAAACAAGCAATTTGTTGGAGAAAGAATTCAGGGAAATGGTCATAAGGTGGATGAAAAGAATGGAAGACAAATTGGACAGTATGTGTAAGAGGAAATGAAGAAGAACCAAGAAGAAATGAAAAACGACATCACTGCTATGAAGAACTCAATAGAAAGCATCAAGAGTAGACTAGAAGAAGCAGAGGACTGCATCAGTGAGCTAGAAGACAAGGTAGAAAAAAATACCCAAGCAGAGCAGTGCCTAGAAAAAAGAATTAAAAAGCAGGAGGAGAGCCTAAGAGAACT
>PVJC01032281.1:0-20043 GCA_004026665.1 Murina feae
ATGGCTTTTTCATATTCTGAAGCTTGGTTAGTTATTGGTTAAAAAAAACAAAACAGCATTAGGTCCTTCAGAAATCTATCAATCCACAGGGCAGACCTGGACAGCAGTGTGCTCTGATGGAATAAGGTATTTAAACATTCATCTAGAGACTGTGGCTTCTGCTTACCATATTTTAAATCTATGTGTACCTTGCTTTAACATATGTCCACATTTGTTCATAAAATTACACATGAAAAAAATAATAATATTGACAAGCTAATAAAGGATGGTGAAATCAGTCCATGGTGCCGTACCTGCCACCACAAAATCTTGTCCAAGGGAATTCCGTAGTCTCCTATATTTTTGCTCTGTGAAAGGGTTGCTGGAGGAATGATCTATTAACTGCTTATAAACCTCAGAAATACCATCAAATCTTTATTTGGAAAAGGTAAATCACAAAGCAATGTTCTCGGGCACCACAGAACTTTCCTTACAACTTTCAATACGTCTTTGTCTCTGAAGCCAAACATTCCCTGCTCATCCTTTCCACTGGAGAACGCAGCACACAAGGCTGCTAATAACTAAAACTTCTCTTATCAAATGAGACACTTGAGCATCTCACTTATCAAATTACTCATGATATGTCCATCAGTTTCTTCAACTTTATTCAATGCTGTGTTTCTTATTCTTTCTGTACAGTGTGCATACTATGTGATTCCACTATGACATTTTCCAGCATCTTATCTAATGAAAGAGTAATATTGAAATTGACTGTTTCTTTGGGATGCCTAAGCCACACTCACCAGCCAATCAGAGCGGCTGTATGCAAATTAACCCAGCCAAGATGGAGGCCGACAGTCACAAAGCTAAAGTAAACACCAGGCTTCCATTGCACCAGGAGTAAACTGTCTGCCTAGGCTGGCTGGGCCTCTCTCTGCTCACAGCAACATAGTTGCAATTATAGAAGCCATGGAGCTGAAGCAGACAGGAGGCTTTGTTACCTGCCTAGGCCTCGGCTTAAAGCAACAGTTTCAATTATAGAAGATAAATAAACCCCAGAAACCTGCTTCAAGCCAGTCTTGCTGGGATGTTGGGTCAATGGGAGCTGTGAGTAAGTGAGGACCAGGGATGATGATCAGGCCGAGTGCAGGCCAGAGCAATACTGGGGGTGGCTATCTATTGGTGTAATCAGCATTGCCAGCCAGTGACAGAAAGCAGAGCCTGACTCATATTTGTAAGCAGCATGAGGCCTTGGTTGTTGGTGTGTTCACCCATGGGTGCACACTCCCTCTTTTGTGTGCGTGCATCAGTGGAAACCAATGATGAGCCTCAGGACTGTGGCACGCAGGTATACAACTGAAGGGGTGAGACCTGAGCACAGGCACACTGTTGAGTGTCTTCCAAGGGTGTCTAGGCTGGTGTCTTACACTCCTGTAAGCCTGAAAGCCTGAAAATGGCCCTCAACCCTGCACCCAGGCTGGCCAGGTACCCCAGTAGGGACCCAAAACCTGAAGGGGCTGTGGGAAGCCTGAAAATGGCCCTCAACTCCTCACCCAGGCTGGCCAGGTACTCCAGTAGAGACTCAAACCCTGAAAGGACTGTGGGCAGCCTGAAAACGGCCCTCAGACCCTCACCAGGCTGGCCACACCCCAATGGGGTGAGGGTCCACACTGGGGGGCTTGGGCAGCCTGCAAACAGCCATCAGCCCCTCACCCAGGCTGGCCAGGCATGCCAGCAGGTGGAAATCCCCAGAGGGGTCCCAGACTGCGAGAGGGCACAGGCCGTGCTGAGGGACACCCCGAGTGCACAAATTTTTGTGCACCAGGCCCCTAGTATGAGTAATAAAATAGGATAGTCTTCAAGTGCATAATATATTTGGAACATTAGTCAACAAACTTTTCTTTAGAAAAATATATCAGTTTCTCTGAATATAAACTGAAAGCTGCAGTGTCAGTTTTATCAACATGAAAATGTCAAAGACCTACAACACTTCTTGTTCCCTGGTTTTAAAAAATGATGAAGATTTTTTTAATAGTCTCTGAACTAAAATTGTGAAGTGAAATAATAATTATATGGAACTGAGAATATTTTAAAAATTGATACCTGCTTATTGTTAATAAATGAGTTTTCATTGGAGGCCTAGAACTGATTAATTTAAAAATTTTTGTTTTTATGTCACTTACTTTATAATAGCTATTTTCTGATGTCCATTTTGTCATTTATGTTTTCTAGCTATGCTCACTCATAAAATATTTAGATTGTCATGTTGGTACTTACGGGGTGCAGGGGAAGAAAAAAAAATGAAAATATAAACTTGTCAATTTTTGAGACTAAATATTATCCAAAAAATACAAGCAGTCTGTACCTATAATAATAAAAGGTAATATGCTAATTAGACCAGACATCTTCCAGATGCCTTTCCTGACAAATCAGGGGCTGGAGGGAAGCCAGTTGGGTCCCGCGTGCCTGCAGGCAGCTGGGGGAAGCTGGCCCGGATTCCAGGTGCCCGTGGACAGAGGAGGGAAGCAGCCTGGGTTCTAGGTGCTGGAGGAAAGCCAGTGCTGGCAGCCAGGGGAAAGAAGTCTTACTGTTGCACAGATTTTCATTCACTGGGCCTCTAGTATCCACATAAGCAGAGTATTACTATGATTACCCAGTGTACATATACGTTTTGCTTTTGTCATAAAAGTGTATCATTCATTACTAAGCATTTCGACTCTTTAAAACATCCAAAGAAGAAGATGCCAATCATCTCTAATACTCCCTTAGACTAAAAATTGTAGTACTACACTTATCCTTTATTGTATTTCCATATGCAGTGGGATCTGTTGCTGTTCTTACTGGTACCATAAATGCTGACAAATGTTTAGTTATATAACCAACACCGTGATCAAGATATAAAACTGTTCCTTCACCTCTAACCCCTGTACTACTTTAAAGTCAAATTTCCCTGAACCCCAGCCACTGGCAATCACGACATTTGCCTTTTTCAGAGTTCTTTATAAACAAAATCATTTTTTATGTAGCCTTTTTGAAAAAAATATTTTTTATTGACTTTTTACAGAGAGGAAGGGAGAGGGATAGAGTTAGAAACATCGATGAGAGAGAAGCATTGATCAGCTGCCTCCTGCATACCCCCTACTGGGGATGTGCCCGCAACCAAGGTACATGCCCTTGACCGGAATCGAACCTGGGACCCCTGAGTCCGCAGGCTGATGCTCTATCCACTGAGCCAAACTGGTCAGGGCTTATGTAGCCTTTTTAGTCTGGCTTACTTAATGTGAAGTTTTCTTCATGCAATGGAAAATTTCTACTATTACTTGTTTAAGTTTTGCTCATTTATAATATCCTCTTTCTCCATTCAGATCACCTTTATTAAAAAACTAGGGGCCTGGTGCACAAAAATTTGTGCACTCGGGGGGTGGGGGTCCCTCAGCCTGGCCTGTGCCCTCTTGCAGTCTAGGACACCTTGGGGGGGGTATGTCCACCTGCTGGCATGCCTGGCCAGCCTGGGGAGGGGCTGAGGGCCATTTTCAGGCTGCCCACAGTCCCTTCAGGGTTTGTGCACTGGGAGGTGGGAGGGCTGGTGAGTGCAGGCCTGGACATTTCCCACCAGAGGGCCCATGATCACACATGCCTGGTGGGCCCCCACCACTGAGGGGACACACCTGATGCAGAGCTGGGTGGCGAGCAAGGGGCGGACGCTGGTGCAGGATCCCTCAGTGGAGCCCTGCTGCTGAGCAAACACACCCGGGATGGAGCTGGGCAGAGGACTGGCTTCGGATTGTCCACACTGTGCAGCAGACGCTTCTGCATGCCCTGTGGAGGCTCCTGGGGGGCAGATGAAGGTAGCGGACCCTGGACGGGTGCTCCCGCATGCCCCCGAGGAGGCCCCTGGGGCGGAGCCAGGCAGCTGACCCAGGACGGGCACTCCTAGACACCCCAAGGAGGCCCCCGGGGGGCAAAGCCAGGCAGCAGACCCAGGACGGCTGCTCCTGCATGCCCTGCAGAGGCCTCCATGCTCCCGAATGCCCCATGGAGGCCCCCAGGGGGAAAAGCCAGGCAGTGGGCCCAGGATGGCTGCTCCTGGATGCCCCAAGGAGGCCCCAGGCTGGACCTCCCCCCAATGAGCTGACACACCTGGCACAGCTATGCCGGCCACGAAGGCTCCCAGTGCAGAGCCACCCTGCCAGCCTTCATCTTGGCTGGGTTAATTTGCATACAGCCACTCTGATTGGCTGGTGGGCGTGGCCGTGAGCAGAGGCTCAGCCAGCCTAGGCAGGCAGTTGCAACAGAAGCCTTTGGTTTGCTCTAGCTCTGTAGCTGCTGGCCTCCATCTTGGCTGGGTTAATTTGCATTCAGCCGCTCTGATTGGCTGGTGGGTGTGGCTTAGGTGTCTCGAGTAATGGTCAATTTGCATATTACTCTTTTATTATATTAGATTAGTATTCTTAGATCTATTCATGACTTCTATTATGTTTTTTTATCCTTTTGTTTTGTTTTGTTTTGTTTATCTTTATTTAAAACTAGGGGCCTAGTGCACGAAATTTGTGCACAGGAAAGGGTGACGTCGCCAGTGTCCTGCCCCACTGCTATGGGCGCCGCCATTTTGTCCTGTAGTGACAGTTAATTTGCATATTACTCTTTTATTAGATAGGCTATTAGGCCACTAAATTATGTCCCAGGGAGAATAACTTTATCTTTGATATATCCATTCAGCTTTAATATTGGATAAGCATCATGTTATCTTTAGTAAATCCTACTGTAATATTTAAGTATCTTTAAGTGATTTTATTATTTTTATTCAAATTTTCATTTATATTTTCTAGAATTTGTTAGCATCTATCTTTTTTATTGACTTAACTTGGTTCTATTTTGGATACTTCTAAAAGGTATATTCATATTTTGTTTTGTGGGGTTTTTTTGTTTTTGTTTTTGTTTTTGTTTTTTTGGTTGGCACATAGCTACTTTTTTCTAGTGTTTAAATATTATAAAAAGGAAAATTCACCTCGGTTCAAACCCAGGTTTAGCCACTTACTGCCTATGTAACAGGAGCTTAGATCTATTTTATAACCTCTCTGTGCTTCACTTTCTTCTTTTTTTTTTTCTTCAAAAAAAAATAGAGGTTATGATTATATTTACAATATATATTTTTGTGTATTTACAGTTCTATCACAACAATTTTAATACACAGATTAATGTAAGCATTTATAAAGAGTGATAGCAAAAATATTAAAGCATTATTGTCATTATGCTTTGCTAAAAGGATTATAATTACTTTTTACTTCCTTAATATGCTTTTATTATTTCCCAAGGTCTTTTTTATATTGAAGATTGTTTTTAGTCGACCAACCTAAGCAAAATAATATAACCTTTTATAACAAACTAAGGCCCAATCTTCACCAATCAATATCAGCCTTTATTGGCTAAGTGTTTAAATATATATAAGCTAGAGTTCCAGTGCATGGATTTGTGCACTGGTGGGGTCCCTCGGCCTGACCTGTGCCCTCTCACAATCCAGGACCCCTTAGGGAATGTCAGAATGCTGGTTTCAGCCCAATCCTCTAGTATGCATATAAGATCTTTGGTTAATCTCCCTCCCACTCCCTCCCTTCTTCCCTCTGGGATTCATCAGTTTGTTCTATGTTTTCATGCCTGTGCATTGAGCATCTGCCCCTGGTGGTGAGCATGCATCATAGCTACCAGTGGAATAGTCAAACAGTTGCTTAGGCTTTTATGTATATAGATGGAAAATGCTTCCTTATACATTTACATCAGTGATATTTTGTTTTACTCAAACTCACACTTTTTTACATTAATCTTGAATCAGTGTAACCAGAGTCCAGGACTCATTATCTCCTCTTGTATTGCAGCAGATATGCAAGTTTTGATGACACCCTTTTTTTGTTTGTTTGTTTGTCTGTTTGAGACTCTCCAACATAAAAAGAAATTTGTACAAATTAGTTCAGATTGAATCACCCCAAAGGAAAAGCAAGTTGTTAACACTAATGAGAAAAATATTTATTACTAAATAATTGTAAAATGAAGAAAAATCAGACAGGAGGAAAATTCATACAAGGACAGACAATGTTTAGCTATGTTAAGTCCAGGATTGTGGATTTTCATTTCTCAGTAAGCTCTGATGCCATTAAATATGGTAGATACAAGCAACTTGAGAGAAGGCTGGTCATTTCAACAACATGTAGGAAGCTAATGTTGGGAATATTTCGTTTTTAACACATGGAAAAGTAAGGTGACTTTCAGAAAAGTGTCTAGGTATTAGGTTGTAAAAATAATTAGATGATAACTCATAAGTCATTTTTTAATTCAGACAGAATTGAACTAATATGAGAATAATATATTCTTACATTGTTTTACACACATACAACACATGCAATTAGAGAAATGATTACTTCTAATTCATTGTTGCTGCAAACCATTCTATACAAACAACTTTCCTATTATAATTTTAGTAGGGGCCCGGTGCATGAAATTCGTGCATGGGGTGGGTAGGGTGGGGGTCCCTCAGCCCAGCCTGTCCCCTCTCACAGTCTGGAACCCGTCAGTGGATGTCCTATGATGGCCCCAGTCTGCCAGGCGCCTTTTGTGTGTGTGTGTGTGTGTGTGTGTGTGTGTGGCCACTGGGGACCTGCCCCCAGCCGCATCTGAGGCTCAGAGCAGTCCTCCTGTGTGTGTCCCCCAGGTTTGGAGCAGGTACCTCCTCTATGTTGATCTCTCAAACTCTTGCCCTCCCCTGCATGTTGTTCTCTTTTTTTGAGCTGTGGCCAGGGCTGGGTGCTGCCTGCCTCCCAAGCTTGCCTACTGCCCATCTTCCTCCAGCCACCAGAAAGCAGGGAAAACCCCACCTCCTGGTCAGGCCAGCCTTTTCCTGCTCCCTGATCCCCGGAAGGGACCTGGGGAGCCGCCAAGCAGGCCCCCAGCCCCCAAGAGCTTGCTTTCCCACTCCCCAGTGCCTCCCAAAGGGCCTGGGAGCTGCTAAGCAGGCCGCCGACTCTTTTCCACTCACCAGTCCCCTGCTGCCTTCCTTTCCCACTCCCCGGTGCCGCCAAGGGGCCTGGGGAGCCGCCAAGTAGGATCCCGGCCACTTCAGCCTTGCTTTCCTGCTCACTGGTGCCCCGCAAAGGGCCTGGGAAGCCGCCAAGCAGGCCCCCGACCCCCACTGCCTCTTTCCCACTCCCCAGTGCCCCACAAAGGGCCTGGGCAGCCGCCAACCAGGCCGCCAACCCTGCTGCCTCTTTCCCACTCACGGGTACTGGGTCCTGCGCTGTTCCGCCCTGCAGCCGCTCTGTGCACTCGGGAGGTCCCTCAGCCCGGCCTGTGCCCTTTCACAGTCTGAGACCCCTCTGGGGATGTCCACCTGCTGGCGTGCCTGACCAGCCTGGGTGACGGGCTAATGGCTGTCCCCCAGGAACGTCCCTCACCCCATTGGGTTGTGGCTAGCGTGGGTGACGGGCTGATTGGCGCTTTCAGGCTTTAAGGCTGCCCACAGCTCCCATTGACCCAATGTCCCAGGAAGGCTGGCTAGACACAGGTTTCTGGGGTTTGTTTATCTTCTATAATTGATGCTGTTCCTTTAAGCCGGCCTTCTAACGAAGCCTCCTCTCTGCTTCACCTCGCGGTGTCTATAATGAGACAATGTTACTCTTAGGCCTGCTGTTTCCTTCAGCTCCCGAGGATTCTATGATTGTTATTTTGTTTCAAAAGTGTGTTTTGCTTGAGCCAGTTTAAGCAGAGCGGGCGCAGTTTCACTTTCACTCCTGCTGCAATGGAAGCTGCCGTTTACTCAGGTCTGTGAGTGGTGGCCTCCATGTTGGCTGGGCTAATTTGCATACAGTCGCTCTGATTGGCTGGTGGGCGTGGCTTACCCCATCTCGGAGAAACGGTTAACTTCAATATTACGCTTTTATTAGTTAAGATTGCAGTATGATGTTAAAGTTTAAGGTAAATTCAAGTGGAATAAAGTTTATAAAATAATAAAAAATTTACATTTGTTATGCAGGAAAGAATAATAATATATCACTTCATAAATGATAAAAGTTATAAATTTATGAATAAAAAGTTATGAGCTGTCATTTATATCAATGTTTACAAATGAACATTCTGCCCTCCAGATGGTGAATTATTCTCTTACAAGTTTGGTATTATCTCTAGAAAATATTTTTAATTTTCAAAGCAGTAAGAAGTACATATTACTTTCCTATGCTTAAAAACTTGAAAAAGACACTTCTGTTAATGAGAAAACAGATTGTGGCTACATTATTATAATTAATTTACTGTTATAAAATGTAACTTTAATATCTTCACCAATTATTATAAAGTCAGAACATTTTGGTATACTTTTCAGAAAAACATCCAAAAGTAGTATAAACATTTATTAGGACACATTTGAAAATATGCTCAAAGTTACTAATTATATGAGAAATGCAAATCAAAACAGTAATGAGGTATCATCTCACACCTGTAAGAATGGCTATCATCAACAAATCAACAAACGACAAGTGCTGGAGAGGATGTGGAAAAAAAGGAACACTCATGCACTGCTGGTGGGAATGCAGACTGGTGCAGCCACTGTGGAAGACAGTATGGAGTTTCCTCAAAAAATTAAAAATGGAACTCCCATTTGACCCTGTGATCCCACTTCTAGGAATATATCCCAAGAAACCAGAAACACCAATCAGAAAGGATATATGCATCTCTATGTTCATAGCAGCACAATTTACCATAGCTAAGATTTGGAAACAGCTTAAGTGCCCATCAGCAGATGAATGGATTAGAAAACTGTGGTACATCTACACAATGGAATACTATGCTGCTATAAAAAAGAAGGAATTCTTACCATTTGCAGCAGCATGGATGAAACTGGAGAGCATTATGCTAAGTGAAATAAGCCAGTCAATGAAAGAAAAATGCCACATGATCTCACTTATTTATGGATAATAAAGACCATTATAAATTGATAAACATAAACAGATACAGAGGCAGAACAGCATTGAACAGACTGTCAACCTACAGCTGGAAGGCTGGGGAGGGTTGCGGGAGAGTTAACAGATCAACTGAAAGACTTGCATACATGCATATCAGCATAATCAATGGACACAAGACACTGGGGGGTAGGGGAGGAGTGGGGAAAGTCAAGGGAAAAAAATGGAGACCTATCTAACACTCGTTGTAATATTTTAAGCAATAAAACAAAATTTTTAAAAAGTGAGGACACATTTGAAATTCAGTTATGTCACCTTCTGTCTTTAAGATTCCCTGCTTTGAAGTTAAATTAATGTGGTTAAATTTCAATTTTAAACAAATCATGTAGCTAATAATTTAATTTAATACATATAACTTTATTATGGATTGCCATCAGCTTTCATTTCTTTATTGTCTCTAATACAGACTAAGGTTTGCCCTGGCTGGGTAGCTCAATTGGTTAGAGCATTGTCCCAATATGCCACCATTGCAAGTTCAATCCTCCCCACTCTGTCAGGGCACATACAAAAAGAACCAATAAAGGCATAAATAAGTGGAACAACAAATTGATCTTCCCTCTCCCTTCCACTGTCTCTCTCTAAAACAAAAAAAGACTAATTTTTATTAGTCTGCTTTGAGAATTCTATCCCAATTAAATCCTATATAATAAAAGACTAATATGCAAATCAATTGAATGGCAAAATGACCAATCACTGTGATGTGCAGTAACCACTAGGATGCAGACACTTATGCAGGAGCTGTCCCCTGGTGGTCAGTACACTCCCAGAGGAGGAGCACTGCTCATACAGAAGCTGGGCTCATGCCTGGCAAGTGCAGCAGTGGTTGCAGGAGCCTCTCCCGCTGCTGCGTAGTGCCAAGGATGTCTGACTGCCGGCTTAGGGGAGTAGGGAGTGGGCCTAAGCCAGCAGTCAGACATCACCTGAGGGCTCCTGGACTGTGAGAGGATGTAGGCTGGGCTGAAGAACCCCCCTCCCCCATTGAGTGCACAAGTTTTGTGCACCAGGCCTCTAGTATACATATATTTATATAGAAAGTATAGGGCAAAAGTATGTTTACAGTTATTTGTATGGAAAATACTAGAGGCCCAGTGCATAAATTCATGCACCAGTGGGGTCCCTCAGCCTGGCCTGTGGGATCAGGCTGAAACTGGCTCTCTGACATCCCCCGAGGGGTCCAGATTGTGAGAAGGCACAGACTAGGCATGATCAG
This sequence comes from Murina feae, assembly GCA_004026665.1. Classification (NCBI taxonomy): domain Eukaryota; kingdom Metazoa; phylum Chordata; class Mammalia; order Chiroptera; family Vespertilionidae; genus Murina; species Murina feae. Next base: position 10,192 of record PVJC01032281.1, read on the forward strand.
GGCCAAGAGGTTGGCCAGGTTGGGAGGGACTCTGAGAGGGCTTCAGGGCATGTCCGGCCCATCTCACTCAGTCCTGATTGGTCAGACTCCAGCAGCAAGCTAACCTACCAGTCAGAGTGTCTACCCCCTGGTGGTCAGTGCACGTCATAGTGACTGGTCAACCAGTCAACTGTCTGTCCCCTGGTGGTCAGTGCATGTCATAGTGAGCAGTTGAGTGGCCTTAGCATGCATTAGCATATAATGCTTTGATTGGTTAATTGACCGAATGAATGACCAGACACTTAGCATGTTAGGCTTTCATTATATAGGCTAATACTGTAATTAATAAATAATAATATAAGAAAAATGTGTATGTTTTGTGTACTCATAATTATAAACCTACTTTTGCCCCATCCTGTATGTATATATGTTTAAATATATGTTTACATGTATATATGTTTACATCTATAATAATAAAAGCGTAATATGCTAATTAGACTGGATAGTTGAATGACCTTCTGGACGACATTTCAGATGTCCTTCTGGATGAAGCTGCTGTGGCGCAGGCCGAGGCAGAGGTGGTGAGGGGCAATCAGACAGGCAGGCGAGCAGTTAAGGGCAATCAGGCATGCAGGCAGAGTGGTTAGGGGCAATCTGGCAGGCAGGCAAGTGGTTAGGGGTGATCAAGCCAGCCTTCAGAATTGTTAGGAGCCTCAAGCAGGCAGGTGAGTGGTTAAGGGTGCTGAGGCAGGCAGGCAGAGGGGTTAGGGGCAACCAAGCAGTCAGGCAGAGTGATTAGGGGTGATCAGACAGGCAGGCCAATGGTTAGGGATGATGAGGCAACAGAGGTGGTTAGGGGCAATCAGGCAGGCAGGCAGGCAGAGTGGTTAGGGGCAATCAGGCAAGCAGGCAAGCAGGATTGCAGAAAGGTGCAGGTCGAGCTGAGGAACCTGATTTCATGCACTGGGCTTCTAGTATCTATATAAACATTTGAATCTTGTAGATGTAAGCATATTGGTTTATCAAATCCACAACTATTTAATTTTGTTCACAAAACTGTGTTTATATGTATATGCTAATTATAACTGGAAATGCAGGTTTTTACCATATAAAAATCTTCCTGGAACTTTTATTAGGATTGAATGGGAGAAATCACATAAAGAGCATAAAAGATGAAAATTTTGGTATCACACACACCAAAGAAGTTTGAAAGTCACTTGGTGATCCAGATTAATAAAGGTCTCTGAAAGCAATATTGCTTTTTCTGTGTTGAAGTGCATTGAGATATACTAAAAGTTTCAATATACTAACATGCTCACATATCTTTTTAAGTTATTAACACTTCTGTTGGAAAATGGCATTTCATGTCTATTCTCACAGGCATATCTTATGGAACAAATATGATAAATAAATTGACCTGCAGTTGCTCTACAAAAAATCCCCCACAAGAATCTAACCTCCTAGCAAGGGCATTCTTGGTCCTGTGTTATATTAACGCCTGTAAAATATTTGGGAATTATCTAATCTAATAAAAGAGTAATATGCAAATTAGATGTCACTCCACTACACCTAAGCCACGCCCCACGAGCCAAGCCATGCCTACCAGCCAATCAGAGTGGTGATACGTAAATAAATCCAGCCAAGATGGTGGCTGGCAGCCACAAAGCTAGAGCAAACAGGAGGCTTGCTTGCCCTGGCTATGGAGGAAGCTAAACTTCCCACCTGCCTAGGCCAGCTGTGGCCTCCATTCAAGGCAAGAAAGTTTTAATTATAGAAGATAAATAAACCCCAGATACCTGCTTCCAGCCAGCCTTGCTGGGGGCTGTGTCCAGACTGCAAACAGCCATCAACTCCTCACCCTGGATGGCCAGGCATCCCAGCAAAACTCCCCCCACCCCGAAGGGGCTGTGGTCAGCCTGCAAACAGCCATCAGCCCCTCACCCAGACTGGCCAGGCACCTCAGCAGGACCCTCCACCCTGAAGGGGCTGTGGCCAGCCTACAAACTGCTATCAACCTCTCACCCAGGCTGGCCAGGAACCCCAACAGGATTCCCTCCCTGAAGGGGATGTGGCCAGCCTGAAAATGGCCCTCAGCCCCTCACCCATGCTGGCCAGGAACCCCAGTGGGACCCCTACCCTGATCTGGGACACCCTTCAGGACAAACCAGTCAGCCCCCACCCATGCACCAGGCCTCTATCCTATATAATAAAAGTGTAATATGCAAATTGACCCTAACAGCAGAATGACTGGGAATAACTGGTCACTATGACACACACTGACCACCATGGGGAAGATGCTCAATTCAGGAGATGCCCCCTGGTGGTCAGTGCCCTCCCACAAGGGGAGCTCTGCTCAGCCACAAGCTAAGCTGACAGCTGCCAGTACAGCAGTGGTGGTGGGAGCCTCTCCCGCCTCCTCAGCAGCACTAAGGATGTCCGACTGCAGTTTAGGCCTGCTCCCCGCTGGCAAGTGGACATCCCCTGAGGGCTCCCAGGCTGCCAGACTGATGTCTGACTGCCAGCTTAGGCCTGATCCCCCAGGGAGTAAGTTAGCAGGTGGACATCCCCCAAGTGGTCCTAGACTGTGATAGGGCAAAGGCTGGGCTGAGGGACCCCCCCCAAGTGCACAAATTTTTGTGCACCGGGCCTCTCATATAAAGATAAATGTGAACATATGTATTAGGGAATCTATCATTCTCACCACTGCCATTCAACCGAAATAATATTCATTTAAAAACTAGCTATAGGACAGAAGTTGTTTAAAAATATATCTATGACAAATTTTAGTTAAAAAGCAAAAAATTAATTTTATTAGTTGTTGATAATCTCTATCTAAAATATCTAGTTTTCTCCTAATAATTCCTTCCATTAATGTAACTTTGTATAATGGCTCATATAAGTGCTACTTGAAAATAATTTGGAAACATAGCTTGAAAATGAAAAGTCATTTAAATGTCCAAATATAAGACTAATAACATAAAAAAATTTTTTTAAATTTAGAATTGCTTACAAAAATTGGAGGAATGACAAGTTAGAGAAGGATATATTTAAGAAGGCATCAAAAATTTACAGGAACAATCGTAATGAAGCAAACTTCAGTTGATAATGATAACTAATAATCTGAAGTAGTAAATTTAAGTAACACTGAGAGTGTTGTGTCAATAGGATTTGATGATCTATTTAATGTAAGATGAACTAAAGAAATCAGAATCTAAAATTACTCTATCTCAGGCCAGTTTTGCTCGGTGGATAGAGCCTTGGTCTGTGGACTGAAGAGTCCTGAGTTCAATTCCAGTCTAGGGCGTGTGCCTCCATTGCAGGCTTAATCCTTCTGAGAAGCATGATTTAAAGAGTAAGAAGATAAAATTTATATTCAGAATGTTGGGTTTAATGCACAGTGGTATTTATTTTGTACAAATAGTAAAAGGAATATTTAGCAAGCAGTTGAAAATTAAGGGCATTGAGAAGATTGTAAGAAATATAGTATATGATATTATACACCTCATTTAAAACAGTATTAGCAAGTATCACTGTGACAAAAGATACAAGATGGCAGTAAATCCATTTTAGAACAAATTATGTCAAACAAATTAAAATATATCTTTTCTGGAATAAGTGAAAAATATATTCATAATATGTCTATAATTTTGGAAGTGAGAGAGTCTTGAAAGTAAAGGAAATTTGGAAGTAGGTAAAAAAAAAAAAAGGAAAAGAAAATCAAGAAGGAACTAGCTTTGTCACACTCTTTGGGAGAGTTTGACATTAACGATGCAACGGATATAAGAACTCCTTCACTATCAAGGCAACATTCTTCACCATGGACTCATTTGGTCCTTTGCTAAATTATGTAGAACTATGATTATGATCACCTTATGACTTATTGTTGAGCCATGAGACAGAGTGTAGACTGGAACATTCCTGGCCTTGTCATTACTTAGTCTTTAATATTTGTTCTCTCAGTATAAATATTGCTTACTACAAATAATATTGTGATAAACATGAGCTATTCAGTTTGGTTTAAGCTGAGTTCAAATCGATAATTATGACATTTGTACTTAACTTTTTTTAGGAATAAATTTAAGGTAGTGAAAGATATGTACCCTGAAGAATCCTATCTAATAAAAGAGTAATATACAAATTGACTGTCACAAGATGGCTTCCCCCATGTGGTCAAAGATGGCTGCCACAAGATGGCCAGCAAGGGAGGGCAGTTGGGAGGTACCCAGGCCTGCAGGAGAGGGCAATTGTGGGGAACCCAGGCCTGCAGGGGAAGATAGTTGGGGGGACCCAGGTTGGCAGAGGAGGACAGTTGGGGGGGGGCCCAGGCCTGCAAGGGAGGGCAGTTGGGGGGACCATCCTGGCAGGGGGAGGGCAGTTAGGGGCAATCAGGCTGGCATAGGAGCAGTTAGGCATTGATCAGGCTGGCAGGGGAGTGGTTAGGGGCATCTGGCAGGCTAGAGGTTGGGAGCCAGCAGTCCTGGATTGTGAAAGAGATGTCCGACTGCCCATTTAGGCCCAATAGCACCAGTGGGATCGGGCTTAACTGGAAGTTGGACATCCTTCAAGGGGTCCCAGATTGGAAAGGGTGAAGTTTGGGCTGAGGGACACCACCCCCACCCCCCACTCCCACTCTGTGCACGAATTTTGTGCACCGGGACTCTAGTATGAAATATTAAAACATTGACATTTGTACTTTATATTTAGCCCTGGTATGGGGTAGAGGGGATTTAACTGCCTTAAACTTACAGATCATTCTTAGGATTCCTTTATTCTGCCTTGACCATTTTATAGTGATTTGTTCATCTCATGTTATCTCAGCATTCTGAGTCACTCTGTTCCAATGCTTGTCATTAGACCACACCTATTTACGGCATCCTACTTTGAGAATGCCATTGCCTTGAAGGAAATAATCAGAACATTTACATGTGAATGGAGAACATTTAAATATACATAATTCTACATAAATATCTCCCTGATTTAGTGAGGAAGTGTTAAAAAATAATGATGACTAAAAATATTCTTCAAAATTGTATGACAAGAGATTCATTCTAAATCTAGTGCCTGTGACTATATCTTGACCTTGATTATAGAGTCCAAAATTAGGTGCTCATAAATCATATGGCATATTTAATATGAAATATCTTCTATCATTTATATACACATATTGTGGCTATAGTTTTTAAAGAGTCTATAAGTATTATTTTTACCCATTAAAAACTTAATTCTCAGGGTCAGATTTACCTAAGAGGAAAAGTTACAGAATGTTACATAAATGCACATAATTAACTATCTTCACATATGCTCATTTTTCTAAATATCTTAATTTATTAGTGGGACAGGTCCTTCCATTCTTATTAACTATGCACATGGAGAGCATTAGCTATGCTATCCTAATTCATTTTCTCTTCTGCAAAGCTAATTATAACTAATCACAAGGGTTTCAAACTTGGTCAGCTTTACTTGTAACTGGAAGTTGGCAAGGCTCTTTGTTCTGAGAATGAGTAGACAGAAAGACAGCGCAGAGGACAGTGAAATAACCTAGCCATATTGTTCTGTTCACACATCACCTTTAGAGCTTTTTTCCAATATCTATTAAAAATCACTGAAAACGATAAATTGGCACAAAATACTAAGGAAAGCAACAATTAGTTCTAATTAAAAGTTTTTAGGTCAAATGCATTTAATTGATTTTTACTAACAAACTTATTAAGAAATAAATGACATAAATGCATCCAAATAGTTAACTAGAAAAAATTATTCTTAATTTTAATGACATGCTGGTAATTGATCTTCATACGATGGATAGAAAGCATATCGTCTTGTTTTTCTAATTTTAATATAATCAATGGCATTCCAGACCTTTTATATTAGTATAAACCAAATCAGTGTGTCTTAATAATATAAGCCATTCAGTTTGGTTCAGACTGAATCCAAAGTCAAATCCATTTATTATTCTAATAATAAAACTATTTTGTTTATTGATTTATAGAATGAATTTTATATCTGACATTACAGTAGGACATAGTAGTATGAAGTATGTAAGAATGATCATGAATATAATTTACACTCTCCTTTTTGACATAGCTGAGAAAGATTTTAATATAATCCCAATTTTTATTTTATATTACACAATAATAAATGAATATGTTTTATATTTATATTACAGCAAAATTCATACACATTGATTATTCATTTTAAATTTAGATTTTTCAGGATAATTTTACAGTCATTATTTATCTAAAATATAATCTGGTGATTATTCCATGCATTTATTTAAAGCATATAACCTCCAAATGGTTAACAAATGCATCCAAAAGTTTGCCCTATGCGCCCTTGCATTCATCAAATATACTAGTGTGCAGGAAAATATCTTCTTTCAGATCCCTGATGCTTCATCACTGACAGGGTAATGTTAGCCTGGAGGACAAGATGCCTTGGATCCTGCAGTTCAGGTCTCCCACTGTGCTGCTTCCCAGGACCCACCTATTATACACTGTCTCTCCACTGTGCGCTTCCTTAGTATCACTATTATTCCTGAGTCGTCATCTATGTTCAGCTCAATATCACCTCAACTCTGTAGACAAATCAATAGGCGATCACTTGTGTATTCAGAGCACTTTCTCTAAAATGTTTATGGTCCTCATTACCTGGTACACCAATGTTTGTTTACATTCTACCTTCCCTACTAAAGTAAAATGGTTTCAAAAGACACAATTATGCTTATTTCTTTTTTGTATACCCATTTTGGCTTAACTCTGGCTACAGTTGAGTTTAACAAGCAAATCCAGAAGAAAGTGAAGAAAATGGGAAAAAAATAAGAAAATCCTTAAGAAAAGGACTGATTCAAAATAAAACCAAATAGATATATTAAATACAGACATTCAAACGTTCTGCCCAAAAAAGGCAGGGACTATTTTGACAGTAAGTGTAATTTGATTAATAATAAGTAACTTAGGACAATTCACAGAATTTCCATTACAACAGTTCTCAGACTCATTATCCTGGATCCTGGAAATAAATGGATCTTGTCTCCATAGATACCCCCCATAGTGAGTGGTGGCAGCTATGCTAAGCTTCACATTTAACTGTATCACTGCTGCTTGTTATTTCTTTGAGTAACAGCAAAAATGTCCTAGATTTACTGTTTTCTGACATACTACCAACACAATATGTGTGTCAGGAATGGCAATTTTGAGGATCTCAGAGTCCTATACAACCTTACTTAAACCTCCATACCTCAAAGCCAGATGATAAAAGAGAATTTTTCAACTTTCAGGCAACTTTACAGGCATTTGTTTGTAGGTGGACAGCATTGTACACAAATGGATTATTAGATGTAGAATTGTGTGATCTTGGGCAGGTAATTCAATTTCTCTGTACTTCATTTTTCCCAAATGAACATTGAAGAGATTAGCCTATATGATATCTAAGGTTCTTGTCATTATTGTGATGTCCATTAATTGCCTCAGATTGTCTGTGTTTCATGCTTCTATAGTTTAACCTTTTCCAAAAATATCTATACATAAAACCCTAGTATGCAAATAGACCGATCTGCAGAACAACCAAACAACCAGTCACTATGGTGTGCTCTGTTCACTTGGGGGTGTGCGTGAAACATGGTGGGCAGGGCCATGGCAGGAGGATGGAGCAGGTGAATGGGGACGCCAGACCAAGTGGGGGGCACCAGTTTCTGTCATCAGAGGCGAGCCTTGGGTGGTGATGAAAATTCTTTGCTCCCGTGCACTGCGGTCCCACTGGCACTTGCACCCACTGCCAGTGCTGGAGCTACTGCTCACACCCGCTGCCAGCACCTGGTGCCGGTCCTGATCGCTTGGCACCGTCAGCGGGTGCGAGCAGATGGCTGTCGCCCGATCGCCCTTCAGGGCTTCTCCATCTCCCCCTGAGCCTTAGGGGCAATCGGGGCTGGCAGCCGCCTCTCACACCCGCTGCTGGCACCTGCTGCCGGTTCAGGAGCCACCACTCGCACCCGCAGCCAGCACTAGAGCCACCGCTCACACCTGCTGCCTGCACCCAGCACTGGTCCTCGTTGCTTGGTGCTGTCAGCATGTGGGAGCAGCAGCCACCAGCCCTGATCACTCCTGAGGGCTTCTCCACCTCCCCAGGGCAGCAGGTCAGCAGCCGTTGCTCACACCCGCTGATGGTGCCAACCCTGCTTGCACCCGCTGCTGGCCCCGGCTGTGGTTGCGAGCAGGGCCTGCACTGTCAGTGTGTGGGAGTGGCAGCGGTGGGAGTGGGGCTGCCAGCACACAGGAGACTGGGGGCCACGGTGAGAGGGGCTGCAGAGGATGGGCCAAGACGGCCCCTGTGCCCACCGCAGCCTGGCAGCCCACAGTGCCTTTCTAGGTGCATGGATTCATGCCCTGGGCCCCTAGTATATATCATAAAATGGTTTCATCCATTGTATTTAGTGGATCTCCTTTCTTCTTATCAAGTGCACTACCTCCTAATTCTCCTTAAATGAGTGATTAAGTACAAAAAACTGACGCATGTTGTCTTCAATCTTAGGCCACACATGTATATACTTGCCTTAACTTCTGTGCCTGGTTTTTTGTTTTTTACTATAGGAATTCTCAGACACTTTACTATCATGATGTGTCTTTTGAACCTCTAATCTAGGGATGTAGAATGCAACATCTTTTTTTGCAGGATGTCTATCAGTATATTTCAAATTGTAAATTTCTGATTTATTTTGTGGCTATCAGTATTTAAAGGGTCTTTTCTTTTATCAGAGTTAAATTAGTATAACCAGTTATAAAGCTTTACTATTCAGATGAATTTCCAATGTACATCTCATAGTCTGCTACTGAATTATTCTCAAAATTTAAAAACATTCTAGAGTGTTCATGAATATTTTCACTTTTAAAAAAATAGTTATTTTTAACTTTTTCTTTACAGTTTTGTGGGTTAACTAGTTACAAATATTAGGATAATTAAAATAAATGAAAATTTCTCACATGTTTAAAACTGGTACTTAGACATAAACAGATGGCTCAAGTGCAGATGTTTTCAGGTATTTGGCTCCTATTGCTTTGTGGATCATAAATCATGCTTTATAAAGGCTCCAGATCTAAAATAGTTAATTAACTAGCTAATTAAATAAATAAACTTTTCTTGATGCAAACTTTCCTTAAAACACAGAAGGGATTTTTGAATAAAAATAAAATACATTAATTCTCCATTGAGCTATCTCCCTGGGTTTTTTTTCTTTTCTTTCACCCATACAATTTATGTTTTCTACTAATATAAAGTGTTAGGGATATGAAAAGAAGGTATTGCATATCAAATTCCAATGATGTAAAATTATTCCTTATGAACAAATATATGTAGATACAGTTCAAAGGATGATCCTGGACAATTAAATAGTATGCCTAAAAATGTTCTGAAATTCCATTAAGATTGTCAGTTGCATATATGATTTTGTATACATGTTATTCATAGTAAAGTTATTTTTTAATTTACGGATGTTTCTGGTAATCTTGACACTGTTCTTTTGTATATATCTAATCACCATCAACTCTTATTATCCCAAAGACATTTTAGGTGATCTGATCGTATTAGCCCAGTGATAGTTATGCTGTGTATATTCAGAACCATTCATGAATAAGAAAATTCAGAGATTGCACTATATTATACACTTTCTTGCATAAACTATTTGATGGTTAAGAGCCATCATTGGTAGTTAGTTTTATTTTCAAAGCATGTTTTTCTACATGTTCCAACAAGTAGAGATAACTAATGGTTCATTATAATGTACATGGTTTAAGCATCAACTGAGCAACTTACTCCATTATACAGATTTTTCAGCATATGTGTTTAAAATTTGCACCTCAGAAAATTATCACTTTACTATAT